>RJWH01005634.1:0-71701 GCA_004363575.1 Solenodon paradoxus | reverse complement strand
AGTGCCCTGTGTTTTCATGAGAAGGGGTTTCTGGTCTGAAATGAGGCTCGACCACTCTCCGAGGGCTGGTCAAGTGGGGTCTTTGAGACCCTGAAGGGTTTTCCTGCCCGTCGTCCCACGAGATGCCCTTCCGCGGCCGGCGTGACCATATTTCACACCAGTCCCAGAAAGAGGAGAGACTGAGTGTCCTTGGCCCTGGACCGGCCCACCCCACTTTCTTCAGGGCACAACCCGACCCTGAGAAATGCAGTCGTTGCTGCAGCCGCTGGTGCCCCAGCTTGAAGCAGCCTCCCCGTCCACCTGTTGCCCGCCAGTGCTTTTCCAGGGAGGGGCGGTGTGTGCTCTCAGTGGTGAGTCCCGGGACCTCAGGGTCCAGGGTCTATTTTCCATTAGCTACAGGGAGCAGCCAACATACACCCCCCGCTTTGCCTCACTTCCCTTGTGCTCACGAGGCTCCCTGACCTCATCCGAGGACAGCGACCTCAGGTGCACTTGCTTTCCCCCGCAGCCTGGCCCTGGACGGAGCGGGTGCTCCCCACGCCTCTGCTGCGTGGTTAGCACAGACAGAGCTGTGTTGGACGCAGCCCACACAGGTGCCTCAGGCACAGGTGCAGGCGTTTTCTCTACATTCAGTGTTCTCATCAGAGAGAGTGGACACAGGTCTATCTTACTGGACTAAAGAAGATCATGCGTGATGTGTGCCCCATCATGAGTTTCAATAATTGGTCACTTTTTCTTCTTTGACCCAGAAGTGTTTATACCTTTTAATGGAGCTGAGTGCTGATCTTGACAGCTTAATACAATTTCATTAAACTTTTTCTCATTAAAAATATTATCAAATTGATTTACATGTAATATAGGAAACTCTAAAACAATTTTTTTGTAAAGAAACGGTGCAGGCAGGAATGAAGGCAAATAGGCAGGCAGGAAGAGAGAGGAGGAAGCAGCATCTTTAGTTTATATTTATTTATTTATTCATGTTGCTTGTTTCCCCCGGGGCTGGGAATCAAACCCAGGGGTATATGACTTGCTCCTTTGGAAAGGATTGACCTAACTGCTGCTTCACCGGGTGCTCCAGGAAACCCTAAAACTTGAAAGATGAAAAAATTACTACATTATTAGGAGTTCATGGATGCCCTTCTAGACTTTTCCTATGCATACATCACATATACTCTTACATGAAATGATATAATATATCTACTATATTGTAGCTTGCTCTTAATATCCAACAGTAAATGATTATGAGCATCTTAACCTTAAAAACCCACTTATCCAACTTAATTTTTAATTGCTATATTGTACCATGTTAACGATTCACCTTTTCAAACTTGCTAGAAGATTCAAAATTATATTGATTGATTTGCATGTGTTAAATCATCTTTCCATCACTGGAAAAAATCCCACTTGATTGTGGTTTATTAATTTTTTTTTTTTTTTTTTTTTACTGTGCTGTTGAATTCAGTCTGCCAAGATTTTGGTGCGAAGTTTTGCATCTATATTCATCAATGATAGTGATCTATAATTTTCTTTTTTTGGTGCTTTTTTGTCCACCTTGGGGGTTAGGATAATGTTAACCTCATAGAATGTATTTGGGAGTTTTCCCACCTCTTCAATTTTGTGGAAGAGTTTAAGGAGGTTGGGGATTAGCTCTTCCTTTGAATGTTCAGTGGAATTTCTTAATGAAACCATCTGGATCTGGGCTCTTGGTTCTTGGGAGACTTTTGATTACTGTTTCAATTTCTGCACCTGCGCTTGTCTCTTCACGTTGTCTGTGTCTTCCTGGTTCAGTTTTTGGAGGTTATAGGATTCTAGAAATGTGTCCATTTCTTCCATTTTTTTTTTGTATATAATTGCTCATCATAGTCTCTCATGATTCTTTGTATTTCTATGACGTCAGATGTTATCTCACCTCTTGCATTTCTGCTTTCGTGATTAGAGTTTTTTTTCTGCTTTTCTCTGTGAGTGTAACTAGAGATCTATCAATTTTTTTTTCCAGAGAATAGGCTCTTGGGTTCATTGATCTTCTGGATGATCATTTTGTTTTTAATTTTATTTATTTTCACTCTAGTTTTTATTATTTCCTTTCTTCTGCTGACTTTTGGTTTTGATTGTTCTTCCCTTTCTAGTTCCCTCAGATGTGAAGTTGGGGGTTTAATTGGTCTCTTGGTATTTCACGTGCTCTTTTATGACTATAAACTTACCTATCAGTACTGCGTTTACTATATCCCATGTGTTCTGATAGCTCATCTCTTTTTTTTTTGGGGGGGGAACAAACCAGATGAGTTTTAATTTCATTGATGATCCATCCATGAGTTGTTCAGAAGTAGGTCGTTCAATCCCCACATCTTTTGGTTCTTGTAGCTTCACTCCCTTGTCACAGAGATGTTTTCTGTAATTTCCATCTTACTAAATTTGCTGAGACTTGTGTCCCAAGATATGGTCTATCCTTGAGATTGTTCCATGTGCACTTGAGAAGAATGTATCTTCCTTTTTATTGGGGTAGAACTCCCTGTCAGGTCCATATAATCTATTATTTCACTTACAGTCCTAATTTCTTTGTTGATTTTCTGCCTGCATGATCTATCTATTCGTGTAAGTTGGGTATTGAAGTCCCCTACTAGTATTGTGTTATTATTAATGTCTGACTTTAGCTCTGTCAGTATTTTATATATTTAGATGTCCGGCATTGGGTGCATTTATGTCAGTGACACTCACGTCTTGATTGTCCCCTTAACCATAAAGTAGCGAGTGCCCTTCCTGATCTCATGACACCCTTTTTATGTGGAAGTTGTCTGAAACTAATATCGTCGTTCCTGATTTCCTTTCATCAATTTTGATTTATCATCTTTTTCCATAGCCTTTGACTTTCAACCTGTGTCTGTCTTTGGATCCAATATGAATTTCTTATAAGCACAATGTTGTTGGATCCAACTTTTTTTTTAACCCATCCAGCCACTCGGTGTCGCTTAATTGTTGTATTCAGTTGATTCTCATATAGGGCAATAACTGATACACAGGGGTTTTTGATGTCATTTGAGCCTTTGTTTTCTGTGTCTGTTGCTTCATTACTGATTTGTTTCTATCTGATTTTTTGTCTGAACAGTTTTCAGTGTTGGTGCTTTCAGTTTTATCTACTTCCCAGTTATGTACCTCTTTAGGATTAGGTGCGTGACTGTCATGTGGATTATCACCGTCTTTATAGCTCTATGATCGTCTTTATGAGCTGATGCCATATTATATTTATATGTGCACAGATTCCATGATCTTTCCTCTTTCAGTGAGTTTTTGTTCTCTTCTATCGGTCCTTTGACTTTGCTTTCCTGTTTATAACCATTCTCAGAGTTTGGTGGAAAGTGTTGTCAGAGGGTCAGATGCCCCGAGAGCTTGAACAAAAAGGGACAAACACGTGTCCATTGTTCCCAGCACCAGAGTCCCTGGTGACACTGTGGACAGCAGCTCCAGGAGAAGCCAAAGTGCAGCAAAAAGACAGGGTGAGGGCGCACCCTGGGGCTCAGGTGGCTGAGACGGCTGGTTGTGGACCCTGTGACGCCCAGGAACCCTGGTGGAGACGGTGGGCCAGGGAGGGGAGCAAAAGAAACAACACAGTCAATAAAATACTGTTTCCTCCCCTCCATTCCCTCCTTTCCTTCCTTCCTTCCTTCCTCTCTGTAAGAAAATAATAAGACGTGTCAGGAAGTTGAGAAAAGCAAGTATAGACTAGCTTTTAAAGGCTTGGCTCTACATAGAAGAAAGCAGCACATGAAAGAAGGATACAAGACCGAGGAAGGGCTTTTAAGAAAATGGCAGAGATTCGAGTAGTTTACACGATGCGTGGAGGCCACTGGGAGAAAGGAGATCAAATGTCCGGCAGCAGGAGGAGACCTGAGACCTGAGGCCTTCGGCCGTCCCTGCACGGAAGGTGCGGGTGAGATTGCAGGCGGCTTGTGGCCTGGGAGGGTTGGGTGGAAACCACAGGGACTCCTGCTGCCAGTGAGAGATGCTGGAGGAGGAGGAGCCGGAGGAAGAGCCCCAGGCAGGAGGCGGGCGCCAGCGCTGAGGTGGCAGGTTGTCGCTGGTGCAAGAGACCAGACTGGCTCTGCTGTTTGTGATTACTAGTTGTGTTTTGTAAAAATGAAAGAGTTCAGAAACTAAAATGTCAATGTTAAATAATTTTTTAAAAGAAGACAAAACAAATTGATGAGTCAATGATCTGGGCAAATGAAAGGTCAAATGAGGGTTCTGCTCCAGTCATTTCATTATATTGGTGTGAATATCAGTACGGAATTGTGGAGTCAGATGAGAGATATACAGATACCTCTCAGAGTCAGATAGAGAAGCACAAAGGATCTCCTCATTACTAAGGTATTTAGAAGTAAACTCTTTGGGGGAGAAATGATAATGCAAAATATTGAAAGAAGTTCAGCAAAATTGCCCCTTCCTAGCTGTAGAACCTATTAGAAAAGCAATCAGACAATAAATGCCAATAATCTCGAAATACTAATATTATCTTGAAATACTAAATGTATTTCTAAGACTCTACCCTTAGAAAATATTCATAAATATTAGAAAATTATATTCAGAATAGTATTTATTGCTGGGTCACTTACAACTTTGAAAAAGTGGTAACCACCTAAAATTCCAACAACAGGAGGATTGGTAAGTCAGCAATGTTATGTCTATTTGCTGGAAAACTGACAAATAATGTTTATGAGACCTGTGTGGTAACCTAATAAATGTTTATATAAAAGTTATATATGTTTATAAGAAAAGTTCCAGAACTGGGTAGACTAATGAATCTACAGGGCAGTTATTTCAAATTTTACCAACAACCTCAATGGAGTCAGGGGAGGAGGTAGAATAAGTATAACACAGAAAAAATTTTAACAGAGTTGGTATCTGAGACACTGTGCAAACAGGAGGCACTCATATGTATTATTTTATGTTCTTGTTATTTTCCACATTTTCCTTAGTGAGCATGTAACATTAAAAAAATTGTAAGTAGCACACCCTGGTGAGTAGTGGTTAGGTCAGTCGCCTCTGAAAGAGCATAGGCCATATACCCTTGGGTTTGAGTCCCAGATCAGGGGGGAAACACCCAGTGTGAACAACTAAATAAAAATAAAATTTCAAAAATGCTTCTTCCTCCTCTCTTTTCCTGCCTGCCTGCCTACTTGTCTCCATTCCTGCCTGTACCTTTCCTTTAAAAATAATGTAAATAATAGTTTTTTAAAAGGAGAGTCGATGCTAAAGGATAGGAGAAGACTAGGCTGGTGACTTGAGAGATCCAGGATCAAGGGGAGCACAGCCTTCAGGATGGGGATGGTCAGTGTGTGCAGTTAGTGGAAATGGGGCAACAGCCAGTATAGGGGAAGTTGGGGATGGTGTGTGTGCAAGAGGAGCTTGAGGGAGGAGGAAGACACCTAGTCTGAACAAGAGAGGAGATAAGAATGAGTGACTTTGGAGGGAATTCCTTAAGAACTTTTATTTGGAAACTAGGAGCTTCACTCTGTTGAGCGTAGAGATGTAGAGCTGTGATCCAGTTCTTGAGAGAAGCAATTCTGTGGCTCAGCCTCCCTGAAAATGGGAAGTAGTGTCCAAAAAGAGATAAAGCCTATCAGGCTAGTGCACCCTGGGAGCAGTCCCACATATATTCTAAGGTTCCGGGTTCAAGACCGAAGGTTGGGGGAGCAACCAATGTGAGCGACTAAATAAAAGTGCTTTTTCCTCTTCTCTCTTCCTGCCTGCACCTTCCCTTGAAAAAATAAAAGAGAGAAAGAGAGAGAGATTGAGAGAGAAGGAGATGAGGGTGATAGCCCTGTAATCCCACCCCAGAAAGAAGAGCACATTAGCCAGGAGATCAGAAGCCAGGTTGTAGAAGCCATTCATTTGGAACTGCAGGCTGGGAATGGGGATGAGAAATCAGTGGAGTTGGGCCTGGAAATCATGCAGTGACTGAAACCCTTAGTGAGGTTGAAAATCAAGTTTAACCTGGTCAAGAGTTAAGGAGAGATTAACTAAATGCAGCTAGGGCAGAGCAAGGGCGGAACAAGGTTTGCCTTCCAGGAAGAGGACGAGCGCTCCAGGAAGGTCTGACTGTGACAACAAGAGGGCCAGGACCAGGGGAGCCGCAGAAGCAAGATGGCGGAGAGACTGACACTGGGTGGGTGGACCATCAGTAGGAGTGTTGGCTGGGACAAGGGAGGAGAGATGCTAAAGCCCTTGGTGAATGTGGGGAGTCTCTAGGGGTATCATAGTAATAGTAACAAGGAAGGGGAAGAGATGGACATTTCAGGGTTGATAATCAAACATACTAAAACCATTTCAGAGACAGGAGCGCATCAACCCACTCCTGGCCTTCAGAAACAGGGAGCGGGGAGAACTGTGGCCCCCATCTCTGCACTCTGCCCCTGTAGCGGTGTGGAGGGAAGTTGTGTCATTTTACCGCGTCTCATCTTAACAAAGATGATATTTGAACCTTTCTAAGTACAAGGCAATGTCCTACGTAGGCTGAAGAATAAGAGGATGAGTGAAAATGGACTTGACAATCTGAGACAAGCAAACAAATAATCATAAAAATACACTAAAAAGGCTCTGTGGCATAAAATAGTCCAGAAGAAAATGGGGTCAAGGGAAGGCATTTTGAAGCCGAGTGTCTTAGAATAGCGGTGTTGGAAGAGGGGGAGAAGAGGCAGTCAGGTAGGAAAGAGCATGAGGTCACACAGGGACAAGAGAGCCCAGGGTCTGTTCAGGTAGATTTAGTAACTGCGTTTCCTTAGGGCACAGTGTGAGCACTAATAGGACCAAGAAAGGGAGTGAGCAGATTACATAAGGATTTGGGTGCTGCCATAAGGAAGTAGACTATTCCATGCGTGAGCAATTTCTGAATTTTTGTGGTCGTCTATTAACAAAATGTTTGGGATGCTTCCCATACACATGTCTATTATGTCAATAAGTGATATACTAGTTATTATCAAATCCTTACGTCTTTCTTTGTAGTACAGAGAAATAAAAATAGATTCAAGAGAATAAGAGTCACTAACAGAAAATATTTACAGATGACACCTCTGATAGAAGACTTTATAGAAAATATCTTAAAAACTTAAAAATCAGCAATCAGAAAATGAACAACTGAATTAAAAATTGGCAAAGGACTTAAACCTCACTAGAGGTACAAATGGCAAACGTATGAAAAAATACTCTGCATCATGTCATCAGTGAAATACAAATGAAAACAATGAGATATGACTAACTGGAAGGCCAAAATAAAAAAACACCGACAACACTCAGTGCTGGTGAGGATGTGGAGAAACAGGGTTCTCACTGACTGCTGGTGGCAATGTAAAATGGCACAGCCATCTGGAAGACCATTTGGCCTTTTCTTGTAGAATTAATAGTAACATTAAAGCATCTGATACTGCGGTCACACACCATGGTAGTGGCCCAAACGAGTTGAAATGTATGTCCACACAAAAATCTACGTGTGGATATTTATAGCAGCTTTATTCATAATTTCCAAAACATTGTAGTAACCAAGATGTCCTTCCATAGGTGAGCCGATGAACAAACTATGTGGAATATTTTTCAGAGCAGAAAACAAATGAGGTCGCAAGCTGTGAAAAGATACAGAGGAACCAGAAATGCATATTACTAAGTGAAAAAAGCTAATGTGAAAGAAGCTTTATGCTGTACATTTCCGCCTATAATGATATTTTGGAAAAAGCAAAACTATGGAGATTCTAATAAGTGAGACGGTTGCCATGGGGTGGGGGTGGGCATGCATAGGCAAAGTATAGAAGGATTTTTCTGGCAGTGAAACTATTCTGTACAGTAGTAGAGTGGTGATTACATTTGTCTAAACCCGTAGACTGTAGGACACCAATAGCAAACCCTAATATGAAAGCTAGACTTTGGGTGATAATGCTAAGTATTGTAGGGTCGTTGATTATAACCAATGTACCACTCTTGTGATGGTGCTGATAATTAGGGGTGCCATGTATGAGTAGGGAAGGAGGTTATGGGAAATATTTTTCTGTTCACTTGTATTGTAACCCAAAACTTTCTCTAAAAAAATGTTTAAAAGCAAAAAAAAAAAAAAAAAAAAAAAAAGTCATTATAATTTAATCAGTTTTAGGTTTTAGGTTGCCAATAACTTTACAAATATAGATTTCCAACAAAATATTAGACATAAAATAGGTTTATAACATGTCCATCACAAGGCAGTGGTTATTTTACGTGTCCCTGGTATTTGAACTTCTGCTTTGAGGACCTGAAATCGCATGAATCCTCCCTGAGAAGGACCGTGTCACAATCTGGGTCTGTGCACGTGTATATGCGTGTGGCAGGCCCGCACGAGACAGCTGGAAGAAGGAAGGCTGGAACTGGTAAGGTCATAGGGAGGCCAACCATTCCTTCCTGAAGGAGAACTGGCACTGGGGAAGCTATTTGGCAGCTCTCTGTTAGGAAAGGGCCTCCCATTCTCCAGAAATTGCTCTTGGTTCCTGTATTGAGGGCCTCAGGATTAATTAACCCCATTGCCTGCTCTTGAATCATCTTGGATCAACAAATTACAATCCATGCAGGCTCTGCCTACTCATTCCAGACACAAAGCCTCCCAAGCCCAACATGCCCCACAGAGAATCCCTTTTGTTATCCATTTTCTGTCGCTGGCACCATCCTTTCTGCACTGCTCCCTGTTCTCTCAAACAGATGTACCACCAAAGACCCGTCTTTTGCTTTCTGAAATTTCTATTCCCTAGTTTAAAAAAAGAAAGAAAGAAAAACCAACTCTACCTTATTAACCAAGTTATTTCCTGGGCCTGGCTGTCCAAAACATGACTTCTCCATGAGTACTTTGGAATGTAACCTTACATTTACTAACATTGGCATCCCTCCCACTCCCCGCTGCTATCTCAGGACCTCAGTCCTCTGTGCTTTCCTAAAATCCTGTTTTTGTGAAGCTCCTGTCCCATGGCTGCACCAGTGTCTTCTTCATGTACTGCCATCTTCTGCCGTCTGGTCACTCAGCTGTTGAGGTCATTATCTCCTGGCTGGCACCCTGCCCTCTACCCTCACCCTGCTCTTATTCAAAGTCATCATTCCTGTCGACAGCTCTCTAGCTGCCTTCTCGTTTGGCCACAGCACCCAACTCCTCATGGAACAGCCCTACTCTTTAACGCCATTTTTCTCCTGGTTCTCTGTGTCCTTGGTTCCTCTACTCTCAGACACTTTGCAAAACACAGCTTGAAGATTAAACACATCTCCCTGCTAATTGTCTGCATTGTCTGTGGCTCCAACAAACTGCAACAGCAGCGCTGAATGGCTAAGACAGAGACTAGTGGTTCCCCAAAGCTAAAAAATATTTACTCTCTGGATCTTTACAGAAGAATTTTGCTGATCCCTGGTCTAAGCAAACAAAAGTAAAAATCTTTTCTATAAAAGTAAAGCATGAGCATATGGCAAGTTTAAGAAATATAGAAAAGTATGAATGCAACGAAGAAAAACAAGTCCCATTATGCCACAGCAGATACAATCACTCTTAATAGCTTAACGTTTTCCTTCCTTTTAATTTATAATTTTCATGTCTCTGTGTATGCATATCTGACTATGCCTCTATATGTAAATTATTTTTATAACATTAAGGACAAATCATTTTGCAACCTGCCTTTTCATTTCAAAACTAATGGTGACTATTTTCCTATATGAATTGGTATGTTTTTATAACATGATTTTTAATTTCTGTAGAGTAGTCCAAAGAATGGCTATGGCAGAATGTACTTTGCAAGTCATTACTGGAAAAAAAGTATGCTATTTATAGTTTTTGTTCCGTCAATTCATGCCATGATAAACTCTGTAAACATTCTGAGCTCTAGAAGGCCATCATCTACTTAGCAGTTATATATACATATGTGTGTGTCTACAGATACATATATATATGTATATATACATATATAAAATGAAATGCTAGTAATTCAGCACTGTGTTTCACATATTTCTAGTGGTGCCTAGTGGTTTGGAGGCTTAGGTGAGGACAGGGAGACAGCAAGAGGTTGGGTGAATATACCTGCACAAACAATATTTTTTATGAAAACAATTGGGAAACTGTTAAGAGTGTTATATAATGGACATAACATATTCTTGCTTTAACTCATGAAGACGTGAAAGTTATAATTGACCTTTGTGATAAATGACGTTCTAACTTTGACTGGTTATTCTGAAGCAAGACAGAAAAGTAACAAGGACGGAAGTCCTTGGAAAGAGAAGTGGGGTCGGTGGAGGTTTAGACGTGTGACAGCAGCATTGCAGACTTTAGATTCTCTTGAAAAGCAGGATATTTAAATAGCAATAAAATTTCGCCTTATACACCAAAGTCTGAATCCCTCAGATATTAAAAATTAGCCAAAGGTTGAGTTTTTTTCAAGCAAGTACATTAAGTCTTGTTTATAATATCACTATGTGATTGTCCCATGGAAGAGAAACATCTGTCACATATTTCCACAATATTGTGGGAAACTGTTTTTCCTGTGCAGCAAGATTTCGTTTAGTGATTTTGATGATCCCTATTCTAGTACTCTAATGTTCACTGCTATTACAGTTGTAAATACTTATATTATCCTGCTGTCTACCAAATATTGCTGATCGGTGATGGGGATACATGTATTGAAAAATACACCTGAAATTCATTAATTTTGGAACATTGAATTAGGTGTGATTAAAAAGTCGCTAAGGAGGCAGGTAAATGAGACCTATTCAAGGCTATTAATTTAGGAGGGCGCACTCTGAAATATATTAGAAACCATATTCAGAAAATACAGCGCATTTTTAATGCAAAACTGTGCTATCAGTACAGTAGACTTCACATAATTTCCATAACTCATACTACTCTCTCTGTTTGTTCTTGGGGAGAAATCTTTCTAGAATACGCACATGTTGAATAATGCTGTCTTCTGTTATGCATGTCTTAGATACAATAAATCACATAGAAAACTGTTCTAAGTAAACACAAATGAGAGGAAATCCAGGAGACATTAGGAAATATAAAGTTGGAATTTAAGAAAGAGACCCAAGCTGGAGCTGTAAAGTCAGAAGTTACGTGGGTAAGACTGTCAGTGTAAGTCATGAGAGAGAATGGACTCTCCAAGCAGAGCAGATATGTTAAAGAGAAGACCAGGGACACATCTTCTGACACTTCACCAAATTCGGAGGACAGAAAGAGGAAGCAGAGAGGGAAGGCACTGAGGGACTAGAATGTGTCATGAACTTTGCAAGCATGAGCTTCTGGCATCTTCTTAGTACTCTCTACGTCCTCTGCCTGGTGTTATCAGGAGGGCGTAGGAAGTGATAGGCCGGGCAGCGTGAGGTCACGCAGGTCTGTTGGATTGATGCTCTTGGGAGGCAGAAGATCAAGACCTCAGTTAGCCTGACTGAAAAATGACCTACACAACTTCGAGAGAAGTTGCGCTGACTCGGGTGAGTGAACCAGTGCTCTCCGCCTCAGCAAAGACCACCACCACCTACCCAATAAATCTCGGAGAGCTCTTTCACCTCTCTCTTCCTCACCTCCACGTCAGATCCCTCGGCAGGTCCTCGGACTTCTACCTGAAAATGATGCCCTTGTTTTACCCTATCTGTTGTCCACCACCTTAGACCCAAGTATGCTTCTTTCTCCCAGAGCAAGCCCCAGTCACTTCCTAACCCATGGCTATTCCCGTCCAGTCAGAACCCATTTTCTCCGCAGCAGCTAACAACACAAATGCCTTTGACAGCTGGGGCACCAATGCATCGTTGTCCATTGTGGGGCTGTCCTGTCCACTTCAGAATGTTTAGCATCCCGGGCCTCTGTTCCTCCCAAGTAAAGGCTTCCACTTACTTCCAAACATCCTCTGAAGGGAAGGGAATATTATTCCAGCCCACCTGACCTTACCTAGCCCCAGGCTGAGGACCATGAAACTAAGTGATCTTTTAATGGAAGTCAGTTCATGACACCGCCCTGCTTCAAATCGCTCACGATTTCCTGCTGCACTGAGAACATTCTAACTCCTTCCAGGACCTCAAAATTGTTCTTGATCTTCCGGAAGTCACTTCTTCACCCTCATCTTCCACAGCTCTCCTCCTTCTCACCTGACCTGTTTCAGTCTAGCCTCCTCTCCTTTGACCACGTCAACCTATTTCCTGCCTCTAGGCCTTCGTGTCTGCTCTGCCGTGGAATGTCTCCTCCCTGCTCTCTTGACCCGCCTTCTCTCTTTCTTTGGGCTGGGGCACTCCTGCTGATGGAGACGCCCATGGCCATGCTGGGTAAGAGGGGAGCAGGCATTGCTGAGAGATGGAAGTGGGGAGACAGGGGAGATATGACGAAGCAGTCCCCTTTTTACTAAAGCTACGCCTGCTTGGATGTCTATCTACCCCCATGGAAAACACAAATATTCATGTGCTCCTTCTCGGCCTACTTGTGTGCAGCAATGGTGGAAAGCAGGCGAGTCTTCTTCAGGTCTTTGCAGGGTGCTCTTGGAAGCACCCCTGAGAAAGAACTAGCTGTACTTCCCAGAACCTCCCATTTCTAGCTTTCATGAAATAGCTCCCCTGCGTGTTCCATCACCTCCTCGCTCGTTCGTCTTCCATCTCTTCATGTCTTTTGCCCTAAACACTCAAGATTCTTCGTGGCTAGAAAAGAAGTCTTCCCTCCACTCAATTCTGCTTTTAGATACATCCTCTCTCCCCCAGCCTTCCCCACCAACATGCTAGAAAGAGGGGGGTACACGTGCCTCCCCACTTCCTCATCAGACACCCCCAGTCAACCCTTTGCTGCCAGGTTTTGCACTTCCCCTCCTCGTGATGCTACATCCGCCTGTGGCCACCATGAGCCTGGCAGCAGCATGCCCGGTGACTTTCTCCTGTCCTCCTTGCTCTTTCCACTCCACTTAGTCCAAGTGACCACATCTTCCTGTCTTCTCTGGCTCCTGAGTGACTCAGTGGTTTTGCGACTTCCTGGCCACTCCTTTTGTTGCTGGGACACTGACAACACCTCTAGGCAGGGGGTGATAAAGTGAGTGTCAAAGCTTGATTTAGTCTCTTTGGTTCAGCTGAGGCCACTCACCTGGCAGGTAGTCCCACCCCTTTAAAACTCCGTCCGATAGGGCCCAGACCCTGGCTTCTGAGAGACAAATGATTTAGACCCCAATTTGTCATGGGAGCTGGTTATTCCCTTATGCCAGCTAAAGGCTTGGACAGCGAATTCACCTGTCCAGATGTCCCTCTAATTCACTAGAAACCAGAGCTTTAGCTTTAGACCTTCAAATAGTTTGGCTAGAAAATTCAATCCTGTCATAAAAGGAAATGTTTGGAGTACAATAAAGTTCATAGCTGTTTTAAAAAATAAATAAGGATTCCTCCTCTCCCACCCCAGAGATTTAGGCAGCTGAGTGACAGGCTACGAAAGCTGTGGACCCGGGTTCAAGACCTGGGGCTGGGAGGTGGGAGGATGGTACAAAAAAGTGAGTAGATGTCACTAAAGTGAGGTTTCTCTGTTAATTACCAATTCCTCCTTTGTTGGATATTGGGGCAAAACCAACAGTTGGTTTTCAAAGCTCTATGTAACTTCCTTGAGCAATATTCTCTGTTCCTTATAAAATGAAAACATTCTTTTCTCATAAGAAAATGGGCATCTCCTATGGGTCTCCTGTGTCTACAGCAGATTGTTGTTCTGATCGGTCCATTGTTTTTCTGTTTTGATTTTCTCATGAGCATGCGAGTGGCTGTGGGGCAGACAGACCACACACACAAGCTTGGATGAAGCAGGCAAGAATTACGGCCACATGTCAATTCAAACATCCTTTATTAAGGAAGGTCCTTCAGGCACCTTGTTAACCAGCAGCTATAAACTTGAGAAGAGCACCTCTGAAAGTCACAGTCCCAATTGTTTTTGTAAGGCCATCCAGAAGACAGAGAGTGCAGTGAGGGTGGCTAGGCATCAAAATAAGGACAATCAAGTTGGCAGGCTTAGGCCTTTGATCCAACGTAACTGGCACCTGCTCTGCTCCTGTCCTCCGCGAAGGGAGAGACACTGCGATTCAAGACTTGAGGAGTCTGGACCACGTGCAGCGCTTGCTAACAGACAAGACCCCGCCCACACTCGGGTACTAGGATAAAGTGGTGGCTGTGTTCCGTGCCAAGCCTTCCCCCTGACCCTCATCTAGACCTCAAAGTGTCTGATTCTCCCTGGGCACGGGCGGACCACTGGACCAGCAGCGACAGGGATGCTAGGCTGTACTTTCCCCCCGTGGAATGCTTCTCCAGAGGCTGACTCCACTGAGGCCACACCCCCGAAGGCAAAGCGCAGGTCATAGTGCGAAGGGGACACGAGGGGTCCTTGGAGAGTTGCTCCCGCCTTAGGTGCCACCAGCAGGGCAGCTAGGGCCGGATTCGCTGGAGGAAGCTGGGCAGCAGGTGGGGTGACAAGCGCATCAGCGGCACCATCTGGTTGAGGCTGCGGGACCACAGGCTGGAGAGAGGAGCAAGGTTAGGTTAGTGACCTTCTTCCTCCCCGACCAGGCCACCCATGCTCCTGGAACCCTCACCCAAATCTTTCACAGTAATACTTTATATTTGCAAGAAATCTAGAGAAAAAAAGGCTTCCTCACTGCAAAGGATCGTCACCAAAGCTACAGAGGAAGGATAACTGGACTTTGATGACCCATGTCACTGACTGTCCTGGGGACAGTGGACTTACACACATGTCCCAGGAGCAGAACCAGCCCGCTTTGACCTAACCCACACCAGCAGTGTCATCACACTCTTTGGTCACCTACACCTGCAGCCACCAGGAGCTGCAGGCAGTTATTGTCCCCTGTTCCGCGCAGACTCACAAAACCACCCCAACTTCCCCTACAAACAAATGACCTTGCCAGCCACACACTAAGATGGTGTGTCTCCACCCTGAAGCCACCAGTCGGTGGAAGGGGAAGGCAAGACTGAGCTAGGGTCTAGTTGTTGATGATTGTCCAGTGCTATTTATGTTGTGAGGCTCCAGGCAGGGCAGACAATGTCCTGTGATTACTAATGTACGACCTTTGTCTTAAGGGGTCGTTCTCAAGAGGAGGGCAGGTACAGCCAGGAAGCAAGTGTTACCTGTGTTTGGAACATTGTGCAGGTCACAGCAACATCTTCTCCACCCACCTTCTCCGTGACCATGGCCTTACAGAAGCCATATTGCTGCCACAGAGAAGAGAGGCGTTACGTGAACTGACTCAGAGAGTGGATTTCTCACTCAGTTTCGTGGACCAAAACCCATTACATTCTTAATTCCCTTTTCAGGAAAACATTTTTTCCTAAAGTTTCAAGTTTCTGCTTACAGAAAATATGCAATACATAATTCGACATATACTAAAGAAAACACAAAGAGCTGCTGAGGTGGGAGAGCACTGATAGTCCCAGAAACAGGGATAACTCAGAGAGCTGCTGTTTACTTCCATATATTCCTTTCTTATTGTTAAGCGCTATTAAATATCATTGAAAAACTGGGGGACGCGCCCTTGTGGCTCAGGCCACTGACACCATGTAACACCCCAGGACCTGGGTTCACGACCTGGGATGGGGTGAAAAACCAAAAACTCAAATAAATAAATATTCATGCTTCTTCACTCTCTCTCTTCCTTCCTTCGAATTCTTCTTCCTCTATATACCATTTAAAATAAAATTTGGGACCACTGTGACCATCCTGTATCCTGCGTCTTTCACGTATAACATGATGGCATTTTCTTACATCATTTATTATTCTCTGAAAATAGACTTTTTAATGTCTGCATCATTTTTTATTGATTGATGTATTATTTTTTTTGCCAGTGGTTGAAAACTCTTTATTTTACAAAACTAAAAACATAAGTAATATGAGTATTTACAATAGTAGCTTTTAATACTTGATTTCTAAAATTTTTTCAAATTTCACTTTCCATAAGGGTTAAAACTCACTTTATTGAGTTACCGGGTTTCATTTCCACCCCTCCATAAAGAGTTTTTGAAATTGCCCATAGACGTGTCATATTTTACTCAGTAACTCTGTTTTGTTGGACATCAGGTCCTTTGGGGGTCATTTTATATACCTACAATAATTCATCTTCACATTTCTATCAAACATCTGATGATTTCTTAAGGATAAATGCCAAGAAGTGGCCATTATTGGCTCACAGACTTAGGAGTTTTCATAGGAGGGTTTTATCTAGAAAGCCTGCATGTATACTTCCAGCAGCCCGGCTGCACTTGACCTAATTAGAAAACAGCCAAACATTTCTCATGATTTCTTTACACGAAATTCCTACAAGCAGACATTCCTGTCTCAAGGATGTGGAATTTTTCATATCAGAGGTACGTCTTAAAAGCTTATGACTTGGTTTAATTAGGAAATAACCTCTGTCTTTCTCCTGACTCTGGAAGCCTCCAAGGGGTAAGGTGACTTGGTGGCAGCTCTTCAGAAGGTTGGCAAACCCTGGTGGCCTAGCAATTTAGTTCACAGAGTGTGGTCTACAGACAGCCCATGATCCCAGGTTCAAGACCCAGGGTCCCGGGAAGCCACCAAGATGAACAAATAAATAAAATGCTTCCTCCTCCTTCTCTTCCTGCTGCCTGCTGGCCTTCACTGCTGCCTAAACCTTGCCTTTAAAAAGAAATACACAGAGGAGGGACGTAACACCTCAGAGGAAGACCTGGCATGAGTCGGTCTCCCGGGCAGTGGGTATTTTGCACTGTGATTTATATTTTGCCGCCCTAGGGTACCATCTCGCTCTAAGGCTGTCCCATCCAATGACTGGCCTTGCTGTCCCCAGGTCCTGGCTCACTCACCTTTTCTGCCAGTAGGTTGCACTTGGCAGGGTCTGCGACCTCTTGGGCAACACAGTCAGTGGCAGCCACTGCAAACTCCACATAAGTAGAAGGTGGAAGAGGCTGAGGAGAAGAAAGAGAAGGCTGTGAGGCCAGATGGTGCAGCAAGAAAAAGGCAGCAGGAGAGACTAGAGGGAAACGGGGTGGGGGAGGCCCAGCATCGCACACCTCCCCGAGACATTACTGAAGACCCGGGCATGTGGCCAGGAGACATGCCTCCCCCCAGGGCTGCCCAGGGCTTGTCTCTGAAATGCTTGTATAGAGTTAGGACTTCCCGAAGCAGGTGCAGGTACGACTGCCTCATTCAGAGCAGAGGTGACTTTTCAGATAGGAAGCAGACACTCAGAGGCCACCTCACACTGCCCTGTGTGGGAAACCTGTCTCCCCTCAACCCCTGCTTTTTGACTCGGGTCTGAACTTTGACACCCAAGATTCAGGTTATTCCAAGACGGGGCCAGAAAGTGCCAGGATGAATTCCTTTCCCACCTATTTCATGGAGCAGCTGGATGACAAATGTCGATTCCAGTGTGGCAGATCGTTGTACTTTCCTCTCATAGTTTTTGGAGCACATGGGCACCATCATGAAATATTTATTTGGTATAGTCCGCGGGGCCGGGGGCTGAGACTCACACATCCGGGTTTATAAAATGACTATGCATTTTCCATTTATAGTAGATAAACACCGGTTTTCTTAGTTAGAATTCTGTTGCATGTGCTGGACTATTCAGAGTACAATTAGATTATTTTTTCAGTGACTCAACAGGTATTTTGGGATCCTGCCACTGTGGGCCCATCCTTATAAGCGCCTGCCCTTTTAAATATCAATTAAGAGGGTGCTGCCGGAGTGCAGTGGCCGGGGGTGACAGATGTGGACACCAGCGAATGTAGGCTGGGCATCCTCTTGATGAAGTGGGACCGCCCCGTCACAGCGCCGGCAGGCCTGCTGTTAACAGAACGGCGGGACTGACTAGCTGATGACTATTTTGTGTGTCAGTGGCTCGGGGTTTCCGCAAGATCTCGGTCTTACCACAATTTGACCCCGGGACACCTCGACGACCTGAAGGTAGGAGCCGTTGCTCTGGGCGTTGAAGGTCCTCAGCGCCGCCTCCGCGGCGTGCACCACCCGGGAATCGTTGAGCGGGGCCAGCAGGGGGCAGTCTGGGCACAGCTTGCGGACGTCCTCCGCCGAGTCTGCAGAGAGGATGCGGGGTCGGCACACTGCCCAGACGGAGAGGCCTAGCAGGGCTCCCCACGGCTTCAGGTGGGTCCTCCGTTTACTGGCGCCCTCCGGTGGCGCCCGTCTTGCTGACATTTCTGCAGGGGCCCTGCTCAAGGGGCGACTTTCACTTCCAAGAACATCTCCCTTGAACAGTCCACAGTCTCCCAGCCCAGGAGCTGGGAGCCGATCAAGGAGCTCAGATGGAAAACAATACGGCCCCCTTCCTCACTCTCTCTACCAGAGATCCCGTGGCTCCCCCCCGCCCCGCCCCCAACTAAAGCGTTTGTTTTAGGGACCGGTAGCCATAAGGGGGAGACAGTAACTTCCCACAGCGCATCTGCCAGGCAGCAGGAAGACCCTCCTACCTGGACTCGAATCGCATTTTGCAAACAGCACGGAAAACTTGCCGTCCTGTTTCAGCACCTGGAAATCGCAGTCCCCTTCCACAGCCTGGAGAAAGAAACCCCAGTGAGGGCCCAGGAAGGGCTGGTCCGGCACTGCTCCCTGGGGAGCGCGGGTCCCTCAGGTGCGGTTCTCCCAGGGGAGTCTCAGAAAACCAACTTCTCTCAGAGATACTGAAATATTACACCCTGGGGGTTCGGAAGCCGCTGCAACCAGAAAGTGGAACTTGTATTAAAAACCAGTCCCAGGGGAGGCAGCCTCAAATGGCAATTTTTGAAACTGCCCCCTGACTGGGGACTGGATCCAACGGGCTTGCTCTTTGCAGAGCCACCGTGGACGCGGATGGGGTAGCGAAAGGGGGCACTCACGTGCTCTGACAGCGGCCTCACACTACAGTTCGCCACCGGTTCGGGGTCCAGGGCGTAGCAGATGGTTTCCAGAGTGTCGAGTTCAAGCTCAAACACCTCTCCCAGGGGCCGCTGTGGAGACGGAAGGAAGAGGTGAGCCCCTATTCTTCAAACCCTTGGGAGCCGGTCAAAGCGTGAGCCCCACGGGATTTGCACCCACACCCTGTTGGAGAACTGAGGGTGAGTGTGCAAGGACATGGAACTCTAATGATAAGCGTGGCTTCTGGGAGCTTTGGGGAGTTTCTGGGAGCTTCTGGGGTGACTGGGCAAGCTCTGCATGGGATTTGCAAAGAAGAAAGGGGCATAGGTTTGGACAGGCTGATGGAAACACAGTTCTCATTCTGAACTCTATTTGGAAGCTAAATATGAGTGTTGATATTTATTTAATTTTACAATTGCACCCTTCAGGAAGTCCTTGGAAAAAGACAACGTTGGATTTTTCTCACTCAAGCAGCAAAGTAAAAGTGCTGAAGGATGACATCTTACTGTCTTGACTTTATCTTCTCTGTTCCTCCCTCTACTTCTTCCTCCCTTTCCTGTCATCGCCTACTTTGCTTCCCCGTTTTTATTTTTTATTTCTAAAGGGAACCGTTGTCCTTGGCCTTTGGTTGCTGCTCTCTACTGCCCTATTCCGACGACTAAGCGAAGCGCAAGCCTCCAGTGGAGGAAGCCGTTAAATCCTTGGTAGAGAGAGACGTTGTATAACTCCTTGGAGCTGTTCTTGCCAGTTTATCGATTTCTGTATCCTTTCTTCAAAGCTCATAAAATCTAGAAGGCACCGACTCACCCAAACCCAAAGCTTCAGACTCGCCTCCAGCTCTGCCTTTAGTGAAAATCTCCTTTTCTGTTCATTACTTTTCTCTCAAATATGCAGTTGTGTGTTATTTCCCTTGAACTGATCATTTCCTCTGAACCACCACTGAATTTCAGTAGAATTGCAGCATTCCTAAAACCCACTCCAGACAATCCTGATTTCAAATATTTTGTTCCACTGAGATCAGATGTCAGTCACTCCAGACCCCCTCATGTTTATACCTCATTTTCCTCCCTAGAGTATAACTCTCTGGTGGGCATAACTGCATCTTTCCCACTTCTGTATTAGGGTGAACCATGAAAATGCCAACAGTTGACTCCTTTGAATATTAAAAAGTACCAATTCGTAGGGTCCCACCTCGTACCTCTCACAACACCGACACTGGTTCTTGACCCCTGAAGGCTTGCAGCCAGTGTTTGCTGCCTTATATACTTCATCAGCTATCAAATCTAACTTCAGAGCACACAGCGGATAGTAGCTTTTGCCCACCTCTTTCAACTGGTCCCCAAGGCCTGTCTTCCAGCTTGGTCTTTATTGTCCCTGATTGCTGACTGCACTAGTCACTGGGCAGGCATGTGACGATCGGCATGAATCCTCTTCATGCCAAGTTCTCTCTGGGATGTGGGCAACTACCTCTTTGGAAGCGCTTGTGTAGAGGGAGGAATACAGATCTGGAATCAAGGCCCAGACTGATGATAACTCATGATATGACTTGGGACCAAAAAGAATGCCCTAACATGTCAGCACCTTGGCTTTCTCTTCTGAGAGAGGGGTGACACCGACTACACAGACTGGGAGTGCGAGGGGTTGGGAGATGATATATGTGTCAAATGCCAGCTTCGGTCACTCTCCGTCACTCTCAGAGAAGCGGAAACAAAGACAGTGATTTCCAGTCAGAGATACATTTTCTTCTTCCATCGACAGCCCTGCTCCCCCCACCCACCCCCAGGTTCAGGACTGCACGGTGTCTCCTCTCTCGCCCTCCGGGGAGGGCTCCCTACCATCCGGGAAGCAGTCAGCGTTCACCCCTCTGCAGGTCGTCTGTGCTGGGATGCGGTGACCCAGCTCTCCGATGGCTCCGCAGCACCCACCCACACAGGCTCACTTACCCGAGACCACACTTTGACTTTGTCGATCTGGTTCAGGGTGTGCTTATAGCCCTGAACAATATTGCTGTTGATGTAGTCCACGGCCGCCAGGGCTGCTTGCTCCGTTTCAGGGTCGTCACAGTTCGGTTGCCTGAAGGCCTGACCCAGGTTGATGGCGGCAGACTGGCAGCCCCAGAGCTGAGCGAGGCAAAGGAGCAGAATGAAGGACATCATGGCTGTGCCAGAGAGGCCCTGGCAGATGGGCAGGTGGCTGGAGGCTTCAGCACCCACCTGGGGCTCTGCTGTGAAAGGTGGATCAGTGGAGGGGCTGAGGGTTTTATCTCTCTGTCAGAGCCTGCGGAGGGATTGCATCAGGACGCGGGACAATTTCTGTTCTGGTTCCAAGAAAACCCCTGCAAACATCAGCCCTGGAAAAGCAAACAGGTGAGGACATGCCGGCCCCCAAGACATCTGCCAAAGTCAATGCCGCTGGGGGTTGGTTGAGGGTGCAGGAGACTCCCCAAAGTCACTTGGAACCTGGGGATGGCAGCAAAGACTCTCCCTGAGGGGGAGAGTCGTGCTGGGCGGCACAGGCAGAGCCCTCTACCACGACCTGTGCGCACCAAAGGGGCGGGGAGGGGTGGAGGGGCGGGGGAGGTAGTCGGAGATTTGGTGAAAATCCTCTAATGTTGATGCGCCCTGGTGACCGCAGATACGGCCACTGGGTGCAGTTCATATACCTCCCAAGGACCCCCTTTGGAGACCCACCGCAGGGGAACAACCAAGATGAATAAAATGAAGCGCTTCTTTCTGCCTCTTCCTGCCTGCTTCTTCCTCTGCTCACCTTCATTCCTGCCAACACCTTTCCTTAAAAAAATAAATCCTCTAATGTCAGGGAAGATTCTCTCTCCAAGAGGGGTCCTGGAGGTACAAATCACCTAGACTGAGGGAAAACAATGGGAGAGGCCAAGATCCTGAGTGAGATCCTTGGAGGAAAAAAAGGAAGGTAGAGATTTCTGCCAGAAGTGGGGAACGCTCTGCAGCAGGGTGGGAAGGGTGATGGTCAGCAGTGCTTTGTGGGGTTCCAGACTCCCCATCCTTTCTCCAGACCTCACTGCCAGTAGAGAAGCGTACTGACCTGGGTCTCCTGGGTGTCCGAATGTGATTGGGCCCATCAGCCCCTGGTCCCCGGACAGTGTCCTGTGCAGAGAAGGGACCCTTTTCTAACACCAAGCCCTTGACTGAGCTCTGAATTTGAATACAACACTGCAGCCTGGGGGGCTGAGTGAGGGGCTGGCCAGGGGCAACCGAGAACTCAGTGGCGCCTTTCTGCTTTTCACAAACTAACAGAATTAGTGAGTGTTTCCCACCAGAGCTTGGGGCCAAGCTGTGGGTTCCAGGACTGCCTTTTAAGTTCTGCTTGACCATCTCCAGTGTGATCTCCAAGGAGAGGGGGCAGGAGAGAGACGTTTGGAAAACATCATCTGTGGAACTGGCTTGGTATAGCCTGGAACGCAGAAGGCCTAACATGGAGGCGAACCTGGTCCTCAGATATTTAGAGGCTGTTGTGTGGGGATGGATTTTGTCTGGTGTGTGCTGTTTCAGAGAATGAAGCTTGGCTTAAATAAGAGAGAGGGGACCCTCCGCAGAGACAGGTGATGAGGTGGAATTTGATGGGGCAGAGACAGCAGCCAGAGGAAACATCTCGTATTTAGCTGCAGCTGCTCACAAGGTGGGGTCCAGACACCAGGTTTTCTCCAGGAGTGGGGTCTTGGCTCTTAGAAACACACAGCCTTCTGTGGTCATCTAATAAGATGACCCTCAAAACCAGGGAGGACTTTTCCTCAGCCTTGTGCCCCAGCTTCCTCATGGTCTTGAGCCACCAGCAGCTCTTTGTGGACAATGTGCTTTCTTTTTCCCTGTCACCGGGTCTGGAGCCCGGGTTTTACGTAAACTGCCCTTTACCAGCTTGGCCCCCTGATCCACGGGGATGCACCTGTGCTTTTAAATAACCATGGAAAACACCAAATATAGCCATTGCTAAATACTGAAATAAAAATAAATGGGGCGTGTACTAAGTCATGCTTCTTAAGGTCAGGTACCTTAAATGCAACTTTTCCACAAGATAGCTGAATGTCTCATTCTGAGTCCTTTTTGGTGAAAATGTCCTATAGTAGCTTCCAGGGAGCTTGATTTTCCAGATGCTTCGGTGTGGGGACCCAGTCCCATTGAGGTTTGCTGCTCCTGCTGCTTCGCCCCCTGGGATGGGGAGGGGTGATTTACGCAAGAGCCGTGTTAGCCAGGGCAGACGGGAGGGTCCATCTTTGCCTTGACTGCAAGGGCCTGCACTGGCCTCTCTGCCAGGTAACCAGTCATGGCGGGTCCGCAGCACATCCACCCGGCTTGTCCACCTTGTCCGCTTCAAACTCACAGCAAGACAGTGCTTCCTGCATCCTGTGAGTGGGGGACCCCTGTCTCAGCCGTGGGCCCCTTTCCAGACCTCAGGCCTTCTCTTGCCTAAGTGAAGACTGTGCCCACCCAGAGAGTGGGGGTGCTTCCTGAAACTGCCTTCAAGCCCTTCTGCCGTCACGGCCGCTCCACAGCTCTGGTGATCCCCTGCTACTCAGTGGGGCTGCTCCCCACTGTCTGACATCTCCTTTACCATCCAGGCACCCCTCCCTTCCCCGCCCCCAAGGGAGGCTCAGGTCTCTGCCTGGGATTCCCACACTATCTCAGGGTGCTGCTGTTACCAGCTCAGCCTGAGGGTGGGGAGGGAGGAAAGAGTTCTCCATCATCCTCTCTGATCGTTTCTGTCTTGTATGTGGAGAGTTTTCTTTGGGTAGCTTTGTTCTTGGATTTTCCCTGCCTGGCAACTTCTAAAGCGCTAGGTGTTGTCCTGTGTCATTGAGGCTAGAAAAGTACATAAGGAGCAATGAGTAGCTCACCTACCGTCCTACCACCTAGAAGCAGGAAAACACAACTCGGCCACAAGCTTATCACCCAGAGATAAAAGGTATCTAAGTTTTTGGTGTGTTTCAATCTTGTGTTCTTGTTTTCTATATCAAGAATTTCCTTAATATAATTAGATCATACTGTATTTTTAACTTCATATTCTCCCTTTTTTTCATCTAGTGTCATAACCATTTTCCGTATTCTATATTATGACCATTTTCTGGTCATTGATCACACTCTTCTAATTACTTATTGGTGCATTTTTCTGCGAGGTCCACATCATTAAAACAATACTCTTTCATTCACACTGCGTGTGTGGTATATAGAAGATATCATGGCTTGTGAAAGCATACTGAAGAGAGCAGGCCCAGAGGTCCAAGGAACAGATCAGCAATGCAGGAGATGGCCCGCAGGGTGCTGGGCAGCGTTCGCCGGGTGGAGCCCCCTGACCACTGATGGCGAAGTTCTCAAGATGGCACTGGAGCCCGTGAGCATAGCCAGAGGGTCTCCACTACAGCAGATACCATCTAACTGTCCCAAGGCCAAATGCAATCGAGCCAGAGTTACTGAGGATTTGTTCTGTTGGCCCTGTCAGAGGACACGGGTTTCATCGGGGAAGGATAGAGCCAGAAAGGGGTGAAATATCCAGTCTGGTGACGAGAGCTAGAAACCTAGCCACTCACGAAACAGAGCACGGACAAGCGCACGTCAGCAAAAGCCAGAGGAGCAATTGGTTTTCACAGGGAGAAAATGGCAGCGGCTGGTGTTTAAATCATTGGACTGGAGTCCTGGCTCTGCCCTTTTTGGTTCTTACAGGGCTACGCCCCGAGTGCTCTTTTCTGATAAGCTTGGTGTTTCTTCATTCCTAGGGACATTGAGCACCTAACTCTCTGTGACATCAGCCGCCTGGATGCTGAGTGATGAGAAGACACTCTACCCTGAAGCTGACGGTGACTTATTTGGTCCAGCAATATCTAATCAGCCAAGAACTAAGACTTATTCTATGAAACCATCCTAATGCTTACCCTGTGAAGACCAACTGGGATTTATTTCTCCAGTGTAACACATCATTCAGGCAATTGCAAATGACCCTTGTCCAAGGACCCATCAGGTTTCTTGTGAAGGTAACTTAGCACCAGTTGCCCTGGAAATAATTTGCAAGAGTCCTTTTATTCGGTGCCCATGCACCAAATTTGGGAGATGTGTGACTGACCACAATGTGGCAAAAATTCTTAAACCACAGTGACCAGAGGTGATTAATCCTTTTTTTTAGGTGGAGAAAGGATTCTGCAAGCAACCGTGACCTTGATTTGCAGATCCAAATCCCGAAAAGCAGTACTTTTAATGGGATGAATGGCAAAGAGTAGGGCCTGGGTGAGAGAGGCAAGGGGGAGGGAGAAGGTGAACAATTGAAGCAGGTGTTTGTCTTCAAGAATGTGCCTCCTTGGTCTCTCCCTCCCTCAGTGCACTCCAGTCCCCTTCCTGGGAAGAGACGGAATCTGAACCCTATTCTATTCATAATCTGAATAGAAAGAAGGCTTGTACTTCCTCAAATCTCTCTTTCAAGGAAAGATTTTTTTTCCCACTTGGGCTGGTGATCCTTTGTGTGAAATCGACCTGAAGAACACTGCAATCCTAGCAACAGGCTTTGGTGATCACCTAAGAAACCTCTGTTCTCTTCTGTTGGAAAGAAGACACCGTGCTTCTGTATGCTGGTAAGTGTGCCCTCGACACCACATGAGCATTCTGTCTCGAGAGAATCATTTTAAGGTTAAAGAAAGGATGGAGAGAGTTGGGCACTCTGAGGATGGAACAATTTCTCATCAGGAAAATAATCATTATGGCTAATGCTATTGGCTCCTTATTCTGAACGTCATTGATTGGGCTTCAATCCTTATAACTCTCTGGGAACTGAACTGCCCTATTCTCCCTCCTTGACAGAGGATGTTCCAGAGAGGTGCCGCCACCTGTCCACATTACACAGTGGTGGAACCGGGATTTATCCCAATAACTTCATTTCTCTGTTAACTCTGAACCAAAAGAATCTAAGACCCAAAGAAAGCAGAGGAGGTTGGTGCTGGGCACTGCCTAAAAGCAAGCAAAAAATTATTCTTCGCAATAGGAAAAATGGCTGTAGCTGTGTCTGAACAAAAGCAAAGTGAACAGGAAAATGTGGTGTGTTTGGTAAACAATGAAAAAAAAATGAGCTTACCCACATGATTTCAGTCAGTGGAAAAACTCCTGGAAATCAATTTTGCAGAAGAGACTTTTACCTGTTGACTTCAGAGATGACTCAACTGGTGTTGACATGACCCCTACCTCAGATGTAGAAGGTAAATAAAGGGTGAATGATTACATTATTTCTGGTTAACTATTTTCCAGGGAAATTCTAGTCAATGCATTGCTGGTTTCTATCATCAACTTTTGAAGTCTTCGAAACCAGGTGAGTGGTAAACTTCAAACAAGCAGGAAAATGAGAGGTGAAGTCCTCATGCTTCTGAGCCTCATGTGCTTCGAGGGTCCTTAGACACAGACATGTTCAGAAAAGCTGTGGGCTTGTCATCAATGGGTCCTGTGGTTATTCTGAGGCCCCTGGAGTCAAGTAACTCATGACACCTTAGAAGATGTAGGTCCTTCTTCACCGCTCCTGGAGATGACTGAAGTTGGAATGGGTCCTTTTGACACTGAACCTATCATATTGTAGATCTAGTGGCTCCTCCTACTGACTTGCATTGCATATTTTTTGGATACACATTCATTAACTTCACAACTATTTCTCAGACACTCACATTGTGGTAAGTAATGAGAGCACGCAGATGAAAATGATCATTCTTGCCTTCAGATGCTCACTGTTGGGTCTGGCTCTGTAGCATGTGTTATTGTGAGCACACTGGAGAAGTGGAAGGTGTATTCAACCCAGAGGAACGTGATCCTTAAACTGGAGGAGTTCTCAGAGGGCAGCAGAATCTATGTCATCTGTTGGTGTTAAAGGAAAGACGTAGGCAGGAATGAAGGTGAGCAGAGGCAGGTAGAAAGAGACAAGAAGAAGCAGCAATTTATTTGTTTTTATTTAGTTGTTCCATCTTGATTGTTCCCTCCCTCTGACACCAGGATGCAAACCTGGGTCCTTGGGATACATGTGGACTGCGCCAGCCCAAGGTGACTGACCAAACCGCTACCCCACCAGAGTGTGCCAGAATCTAGCTCATCTTTAATCTTGTATCCCTAGCAGCTGCCTGCTCGCTGGCACACACTGAACTGAGCCCCATGCATGATGGATGACTGAAGGTTCCAGGCCAGGCGCTCACTCTGCTCAGACCCTCTTCCAGTGTCTGGTTTCCACTTGAGGTCATTCAGATGTAGGACTCTCTCCACCAGCCTGCACAAACTCCCTCTGTTGCTGAATCACTCTAGCGACCAGAAAGTCTCCTTCACACTGAGTCAGCAACGTTGACCTTGTAACCTCACCACTGGCGTCAGATTCTCCCCCAGGGACTACTATAGGCTCCCCCTGGTCTATAGGCTCTTCAAGCACCCATGTTGTGTCTCTGATCTCCACCATCCCTGTTCCTGTCGTTCCTTCTTAGGGGACATCATTTGAGGCCACCTCATCATCTTATAGAACAGGCAAGATTGGCACCAGTGGCTACCAGATTGGATAAATCAGCCTGTGAATAAGAGCCGATGAATTACATGGGTGAATTGCAGGGGTGTGGACTTGTGGGCAGGGACGGACAATTGGACAATTCCCAGGAAAGGTGGTGGGCCATCTGCACCCCTAGGACAGGAGCGTTTCTGGTTTCCAGAAACTCAGCTGGACTCTCAAAAAGGATTAACAATGAACTAAATCAGCAGAGAGGCCATTCATTGCTTTCATTAGACTTCTTGAACTTTGAGAGAAAACGCAGGAGGCTAGAGGGAGATCTGTAAGAGGAGAGCACATCTCCACTCATCTTGATCCCTGCAAGGCTCTCAGAGGGTAACATGTCTTCGCTACTTACTGTGTGATCTCTAGAAAAACACTCAGGGATGTGCAGTCTTGGCTCCTGGCGTCAGAGCATTAGAAAGCAGCAACTGGACATTGAGAAGGGCCAGAGCAGGTTGTGTGGGCAATTTTCTCCACTCAAACTTTGCAACCTAAATTACTTGGTGGGTGAGGCAATAATTGAGCCTCCAGGATATTCTAACTTGAATGGAGACAGACAGAGGCTATGGGTAGATGGGTAGGAGCAGGAAGACAGGGGCGAATAAGATGGAGCCAAACATGCTGGGGGGCCAAGTTGTGGGAGCAGCTTAACTTGATTAGGAGCCTATTTAGAGTCAGCACAGACCCAGGTGCCACTGTCTCCTAGCCATGCGACCTAACTGCAGATCTGACCTTGCTGCATCTTAGTTTCTTCGCCTTCTAAGCATGAGGTGGTAAGACCTGGCTGGCAGAGATGGGCTGAAGACTTAATGAGAGAACATTTTCAAAAGGCTTCTCAGAGGACCAGACACACAGGGAGTCAGCCATACAGGTACATTCTTACGACAAAGGCAATGTAACCTCTGTGGTTTGGAGTAAGGGCTCCTTAGCGTTATCTCTGACCAGTCGTTTGACTTCTCTGAGTTGGTGTGCGCCTCTGTAAAAGCAAGGTAGCAGAGCACACATCAGAGGATCATCGAGAGCAGTGAGTGCCAGGATGCCTAACACTCTTGACATCCAGCAGCAGCTTTGTTACCGCTTGGAAGAAGCAGGGCTGATGGAAGGGTGTGACTGCATGATTTGCACCCACCTGCTGGCAGAAAGAGGGCTGAATGTTGTGCCAACTTTGGCAACAAGAGCTAACAGAAAGAAAAGGAAATAGTGGAGAGATTCTTCCCTGTTCCCTGTTCAGCTTGAGGAAATCAACGAAGTAGGACTGAGGCGAAGGGGCCAGAGGCATAGGTCAGAGGGGCTGCAGGGACTTGGGGAGCAGAGCCCTCAGCGAAGTGGCCAGGCATGTCGGTGCCTGGGTGTTGACAGGGTCAGGGGACAGCTTCCGAGTTTGCTGGGAGGGGGTCCAAGTGGGCCTTTAAATGATGGTGTTTGACAACTGAGCACTACTGAGCCACTGAAGAAGATGAAACCCTGCCATGTGCAACTACATGGATGGACCTAGAGGGGATTATGTGCAGTGAGAGAAGCCAGAAGGAAAAAGACAAACGCAGATGACTTCGCTCATAGGTGGAATACAGAGCAACCACACAAACGAAACACATCAAACAAACTGCAGCATGATGTTCTGCAGGGTTCCGGTGTGCGTGGTCATGTCTGCTGCATGCTCCCTTAAGTTCACTGCTAACAGTTCCTGTCTGTCGTCCTGCAATGGACCCCTTTTTCCCCCTGGCCCAACCCTCGCCCTCTTCCCTTCTGGTAACCACTCATTTGGTTCTATGGACAGAAAGCCTATTTTTGTTTTGATTTGTTTGTTGGGTTTCTGTGCAGACCACATAGGAATGAAATCATCCTCTGTTTGTCTTGCTCCTGACTTATCTCCCTAAGCATCATTCCCTGCAGGTCTGTCTATATTGGTGCAAGTAACAGGATTTCTTTCTTTCTTCCTTTTTTTTTTTTTAATACAAGTCCTGTGCAGGGATTTACTGAGCAGAAAAATGTTGGAGGCAGGATCACCCCCGCAAGATCAAACCCTGTCCTCTGCCCACTACTCCACACCACCAAGGTAAGAATTAGCATTTACACTGTGCCCTGGTGGAGACGTGGTGTTGTCAAGGACCCAGGTTCGCATCCCAGGGCTGAGGAGAACAACCACGATGCACAACAAAATAAAAATGCTTCTTTCTCCTGTCTCTGTCTGTCTGCCTTCTCGCCTTTATCCTATCTGTACCTTTCCTTAAAAATAAATAATCGGCATCTCTAGAATTCTGTGTAGTCATACCAGGAAGACCAGATGAGAGACAACATAAAGGGAAAAGGGCATTTTCCTTTGAGCATCTCCCAGTCTCTACCTTCGACCTTTTTATTCTAAACTCTGCCTTTAAAATGTGTTTCTATGAATGCGGATCATGAATGACAGGCCAATGTATATTTTGCTGGCTTCCCATTTGATTTGCATAAATAAATGCAATAAATAGTAAGCTTTGATCAGCCTGCTTTGAGTTTTCTCTTCCACTATAACTATCCCGTGGCTTCTGAAGTAAGAAGAGCAGAGCTGTGTAAGTGTCTCTCTTCCTAGGTTAGTTGCTGCTTGGGGACCAGTGAGACAGGCTCCCAGGAGACCACCTGCCGGATGGGTGGGGAGCTGTTTGGGGACAGAACCCCTCTTCCTGCAATAGAGCCAAGAACCACAGGCCTGCCTGGTCTGAGAGCCTCCTGCTGGTCCAAGGGAACAAAAAAGTGTCTGTCATTCAGATTTGTTCCTGGCCTGGCCTGCTTGGAACTCATATGAGTCCTCTTATGAGAATGAACCCAAGAGGCACTGTCCCCAGAGCACCTCAGAGGGCTCAGGCATCTTTGTTTGGATGCCTGTGACACAGAAGGCAAAGAGACTTCACGCAGTCTGTGTGCAACTCAGTCCTGGGTGCTTCCGCAGGCTCAGCTGCTGCAGGAGAGGACAGTGCCCAGCGACCAGGGTGTGCCCGGACCGGGCAGCAGTGCCAAGGCCAGGCAGCAGCGCCCTGCGGAAGAGTGGTGTTCTCACAGCTCCTCTCATGTGATCTGTTAGAAACAATGAGCTCTCAGCTAACATGCCGGATGTTTGGACACCCGGTAATACAACATTTAACCAAAAGAAATTTGAGAACATCAAGTTTAAGAAAGAGTAGGAAATGGTTCCCCAGGAAGGTTCCAATGAGCAGAGACTACAGGTGATCAGGCGAGTGGAGCGGGGCGGGGGATGGCAGCAGTATCTCTTCGTAAAAAATCCAAAACTAACAGTTCAAGGTTGACGTACTTTCTGATGTAATGAATTGTTAAGTCCAATGTCAGTTTGCTATTCAGCTCTCCTGTGTCCAGGAGCCCAAAGATAAGTCCAGGGACGAGTTATTGAGCAGACAACCTGAATTTCTGCAGTGACCTGGAATGGATGAGGGTGGGGATTAGGCCTCATTTCCAACTGCGCTCTCTTTTCTTAGAGATGAATGGTTTCCTAAAGCTAACTGAAAATGTGGGGCCACCACGACATGTCGGCTAATCCTCCCTTTCCCGTGCCCCCTCCATCTGGTTTCCCGAGTCCCACTGAGTAGAAACCAAACGCACCAGTGTCTACAGGCCTCAGTCACACCTTTCTGTCATGCAATGTCACCAAGCCTCTGAGGAAATTTTCCTCTTATCTCCTGCTTGGTGAGAACAGCTAAAACCCCCAGGAAGGATTCTCCATCACACACACACACACACGCATGCACGCACACCCCTCCCTCACCCACTTACTGGGGTGCAGAGGGTGGAGTCAGGGAGCCTTCTACTCTGGAAATAGGACTCTAGCCATGGTGGCTGTCAGACCTCGAATTTTTGCAGTCATCTCAATTACTTAATTTTTTCCTCAGCAAATTGTCTATTTAAATATGCGTGATTCAGATGCCACACTGTTTTAGAACTTTCCATTCAGAGGGAAATTCATAAATCAACAAAGTCATCTTTCAGAGCACACGTGGGGAACCGGCAGCAGTCACAACTTACCTGGTGTCCCTGATGTGGCTTTGCCACAGTTCTTTGTTCAGACCTGCGTTCTGTGCCGTGAAAGACAGTGGCATCGGTAGGGGAGGCTCGGGCTGCCATTCCAAGAAGAGTGTGTGTAAAGGAGGAAGAGAAGGAAGGAGAAGATGGTGGAGGCCATGCCCCAGGAGTGGAGGACATGGCTCAGCACTGGACTCTGTCATTAGGAAAGGTCTTCCCATGAACCAGACCGCCCTCAGCAAACACTGGAGGGCTGGCCCAGGTGTTCCCTGTGTGCCCATCTGCCAGGAGCTGGAGATCCCTCCCACTGGAGCTCTGGGCTGGGAAGGAGTCTGAGCTCAGGGACCCGTGAGAGAGAACAAGCCCTCGCCCTCCACCCTGCATGAGCCGGCTCCTCGGTGCAGGCCAGGCCTGGCTATCTTGGGTTCCGCAGTCTGCAGAGTTCACGTACATATGGGGTGGCTTAATAATCGTTTAATGAGTCAATAGGGGATATGATTTTCCTTCCCTTTGGAAAAGCCTGAAATTGCTCCTCATTGTTTTTATAAAGTCTTCCACAGTCAAGCTTGCTTTCTCCCTGACCTAATGATGTCGCCCCCTCCCTCTACGCCAGAGCCATGGGCTTTTCCCTGGCTAGCCAGAGCGCAGAGAGCCCCTGTCTGACTCATACACGTGGGGTGGGGCACGCGTGCATGGCCAATCAGTAAGGGGAGCTGAAACCGCAGTAGAATGGAGACCAAGCAGCTTTCCGCGGACTTTGCTTTTCCGAGACGGCGGGATGCGCCGCCCTCCACGGCAGACAGCGCCCTCTGGTGGAAATGAAGGAACCCTCTTAAAATGTTGGCTTCTCTGCAGGTTTTTGCACGCAGGCCGCCGCCTGCTCTGCGCTCCGAGTCAGAGCCGGAATTCGGAAACCGTACAACCGCCGTTCCCAGAATCAACGGATGCATTTTATTACGGCAAGTGACAACGCTTCGTGCGTTTAGCTTAAGGAGATGCCTGACTCAAGACTCACACAATGAAAAACCACACAATAAACTAAAACAAAAAGAATGAAACACACGAAAAAAGTGGGAGAAATTCGCCAACGATGTAATCTTTTTAGAAAAAAAATTCATTTACAAGATATTTTCTGAGGATTTCACAGCCCATAACCCTGCAGGAGTCTCTATTTTTAGGGAGTCTAATGGCTAAAGTTACTCATTGAAATAAATGGGAAACTGTGAAATGAGAAACCGTTTAAATTTACCTTTACTTTATTGACATGTATTTTTTTAAAGGCAGACATTTATTTGAATCACATAGCACCTGCAGTAATTGTCTTCCATATAAAGGCGGAGACAACTTTGACCAAAGAAAATCTTTTTCTGCCTGTCCACGCACATACGTGTCCGCGTGGAAGTTGCGTTCAAGCTGAACCTTCTGCAGAGCGGCCGGGACGGCCCGCCGGGTGTGGGTGCCCTGCCCGCCCCTCCAGGTCCATATGCACATTCCCCGAGATTCCCCCTTTAATGGAAGGTGCTGGTCTGCGGTAAGCTAACGCAGCTCTCCAGAGCTAATAAAACATTAAAAACGTCTTACGGGGATGATTCAGCTTTCCTGAGTCTTGTGTCCTGGCTATTCTTTCTCACGGTTTGGTTGCTGGCCGTAGGTGTGTGCGCATGCTCTGTGTTAAAATATTTGGGTATTTTCGTTTTCTGCCTTGAGCATATATGATTTGGGGGTTCAGCACTGGAAACCTCTGCCCTAGAATGTGAGGCCCCCAATGGTAAGAGCCACGTTCTAGCACCTTCTGTATCTTGGGCACATTATCCAGACCCCAGCAGAAAAGGGGATAAGCCTATGGGACTGACCTTTGGTCCAGTTCCCTTCTCCAAACTGTAGCTCCAGATCCTTCTCTTTCTTGATGGAAGGGCCAGGCAGTGCCCAGAGATTTGCAGTCAGTCACTTCATTCTTTGAGCTCCCCTGCCCTCTGTCACATTTTCTGAGTAGTGCCTGGCTCCTCAGTTCTGCCCTGACATTGTCATCTGGACACGGCTACTGCTCTTCAGTCACTTTATGTCAGCCCCCGAGGCAAGTTGTGTCTTTCAGGTGTGTCCCGAGCAATATTTGCAGATCTACATGCTCATTTAGAAGAGTCTTTCCTCAGAAGATTGAGTCTCATTCCTCCTCCCTGCAACGTGGCTGAGTCTTTGTGGCTGACTCCCTGGATAGGAAGTGGCACGGAGGACACTCCCTGATTTAGGCTCCTACTTGCTTCTCTCTCTTGGAACATGTTTCTTAGGAGCCTTGAACAACACATAAGACTTCTGTGCTGAAGCTGCCATGCTGCTGAGATGCACCAGGGACAAGAGTTTCCAAGAAGCCCCTTGGCTGTGGCCTCCAGGGGCTCAAGTCCTCCCAGGATGAAGTGATCCAGCCCCAGCCTGTGAGCTGTCCCAGGAGGAGCAAAAGTGCTGTCTGCCTCCAACTCAGTCACAGCAGATTTGTGGGGAAAAGAAGGCTCTTGCTACCTAATGCCCCTAAGTTTGGAGTAATGTATTGCATGGTGATAGAAAGTGGGACATCACCCTCCCGGCATCATTGGGCTGCTCGCCTTAATTCTTAGAAAGCCTGAGTTTCTCTTTTGAGCTGTGGCTGAGCAGAACTAGGAGACAGTCACCACTCCTACCGTTGTCAACACTCCTTTAGCAAACCACAAAGAAGGAGGCAGTTAACACATAATGTGAAGTCTTATAGCGTCTTCTTTTTTTCCAAAGGGAAGGTGCAGGCAGGAATGAAGGCGAGCAGAGGCAGGCAGGAAGAGAGGAGGAAGAAACACTTCATTTTATTTAGTTGTTCATCTCAGTTGTTCCTGCCTATCCTGGGATGCGAACCCAGGACCTTGAGAATGTATGTAAACTGTGCCCAATACCTACTCCGCCAGGGTGTACTAGGCCTTCTTCTCATGACCCTGATGGCATAAACCTTTTATTCAACTGATTTTGATTTGTTGTGGCTACTCTGCCCACAAAATTTAAAGCAAGTCCCCTGGTGTTGGGAGACATCGATTCAAGTGCCCCCTCGACAGTGTTTCAGCCAGTCATGCCTCCCCATCGATGCTGTGATGGAACCGGTGTGCCGCAGCCCTCTCCCACAGGTTAAGTTGCTTCGCCCACCCTGGAAGTTATGCAAGGCTGGAAAGCTTATCTGGCCTGCTGAGGTGTCCCGCCTCTCTCCTGGGACTTTTTGGACCCACAGGCACATAAGAGTTGTAGAACCTCAGTGATTCACACACACAGTGAGCAGGCACCTTGTACTTTAAACTCACTTCCTGGTGCTTCCCACCAACGAAGTCCTGAACAGATCAGGACTGAGAACATAGCTGTTTTGTGTCAGCAGAGACTGCCCCTTTCCAGGTTCACATTGACCCACGAATCGGTGACTTATGACTCTAACTAGATGCCTCCATTTTGTCCCCAAGGATATCACAGGACAAGTCACCAAGTGCCTTTCTGAAAACTGTTGTCTATTGTCCTCTTCCTCTTCTCCTAGCTTAGAGACCTGTGATCTAATCTAAAAGGCAGAGGCTTGAATTAGGTCTCAGCTTTTGGGGGGGGGGGGGGTTTGGTAGAAGTGCGCTCTAAATAAAACTCAGCTGATGTGACATTTACCTTCTCTCCATTAAGGTTGAGGCTGAGAGGAAGACAGATGCAATCAAGGTGCATAAGTTACTGGAATTTACATTGAAAAATGATCACGATTGTTGTTTTACATAAAAGCTTCAACTTTAGTGGGGGTACCCAGAAGAAAACTTCAGATAAAGTCTGGATTGCCAGGGCTGGTTTTTACAGCAGGGACGGTATTATTTTAGCACCACCTGGAGACAAATGTCATGCATTGCAGAGGGGAGGAAATTGAAGTAGAAAGTTAGAAAATCATAGACCTTTTAAAACCTGAATTAGTCTGACCATATTTCCTTGAGACAAAAACTGGACATTGGGATGGCAAAAACTGGGCGAGTTATGCACTGGTGACCAAGGGAAGGAGAGGAAGTGGAGTACTTTCATTCACTATTTGGTTGAAAGTCTTGATGTCTCAGCTAATACAGAAGACAGATAACATCAAGTGGAGAGGCACAGACGAATAATGGGGTCATGTTGTTGGAATCCCGAAGCATCTTAAGTCTGGACATGGGACTGGATTGAACAACAGGTCATTGAATGGGAATAAGCACAAGGTCTTTTGTCCTTTAAGTTCTAGTCAACTTCTCTGGCATTGAGGGGTGGCTGGTAGAAGCACTAGTAATAGAAATGTGATGTGAGCTACGGATCTAATTTTAATTGTCTAGAAGTCACATTTAAAAAGTAAAGAAGCAAAAATAATCTTAGGTAAGACTGGATGTTATATTTTATCATTTTGATCAAATTTTACCAAATATACCTCGAGAACTACCGTTTCAACATATGATCAATATATAAAACTACTCACAAGATGTTCACATACTTGTATTCAGTCTTGGAATCCAGTGTGCATTTCACACTCAGCACCACTTCTCAACTCAGTCGCCATGTCTCAGGAGCTCAGTGCCATATGTGGTCACCGGTCAGATAATGCAGTATTAAAGGGTTTTCACTGACACTCAGCTCTATGACCAGAGTGGCCTCTGGTTACGTCGCGCTCTGACTGGGAGCTTTAATAGAGGAACTGTGCCTGCAGCTATACCACTCTTAGCAGTGATTTCCTTTAGTGGAGAAAGGGCCTGGGTTCTTTGCCATACACATCGCTGTGGAAGCTATAATGGTTCCCACTGCCCATGACCTGTGTGCAACCTGTTTTAAATCCTGATCGCGAGTACTGGCACTCAATTTCAGTGACTGAAAGACTAGAATCTTCAAAAAGTGGATCCCTATCAAATTGCTTTCTTCTCTGCTATATCTCGGAGTCCTTGGCTATGCCTTTTTTTTTTTTTTTTTTTTTTAAGGAAAGATTCAGGCAGGAATGTAGGCAAATAGGTAGGCAAGAAGATTGAGGAGGAAGCATCTTTATTTCACTTTTATTTAGTTGTTCACACTGGTTCTTTCCCCTCGGACCTGGGACTTGAACCCAGGGTATGTGGCTTGTTCCTTCAGAGGCGATTGACCTAACTGCTACTCCACCAGGGCACACCAGCTGTCTTTTTTTGTTCAGGGTAGATGCAGTTACTAGAACAAGTAGCAGCCAATCTTTTCCCCAAGAATGGAAAAACACCCTCCTTCCCTTCCCATTTCTAATAACGCCCAATATAACTTTTCAAGTTGATTTTAAGTTTCCGTGTCTGGTTCTTTTTACCCGTGTTTCTGAGTACTACCACTCATCTAGGATTCAGGAATCTGACAACCTAGCCCATAGTGAATGCAGCTGAGGAGCAGAAAGTTAAACATAAATGTCTGCGAAGCAAAAGAGGTGTTAGAAATGCACAAGATCTCAAGTAAAAATAAAATCACCCTTCATTATGCCCATTTTGTGGATGAGCAAACTGAGGTTCAGAGAACCTAACTGGCTTACTCATTGTCAGACGTCTGACCCCAGATCAAGCATCCTTTCTCCTTCATTGCCTACCACACTGGAATGACATTTTTCTATGCAAGACTGAGGACACGATTGTCTGTCCCCCATTATCACTACCTAGAGTCTTTCCACTGTTTTTTTCCTCTCTGGTCAGCTGTGAGATGCACAAGTTCCTCACTGTAAATCAAGCCTCTCTCCCTCTTCCATATGAACGAGTGCACACCTGTAAAGCTCTTAACACAGAACCTGGCCCATAGTCAGCCCCCAATAGTTACTTTTCATTCAGTAAGTTTTCACTTGAAAACTGTCATGCATAGAACCTTCTGGCTTGATGGGAATTTACGTATCGACCACCACAATTTCCAAAGCCCAGGAACCCCGTCTCTGCCACGTCCTGGGACACATGGGTATCTCTAGCCCACTTGTGAGGATCTGCTGCCTGCAGACCACTGCACCTGGGTAGCACCCACTTCTGGGGAGGTGGCTGTACCGCGGAGCCAAAGCTGAGACGTGGGCTGGAGAGACTGCTTTTATGGTCCTCCCACTGTCTCCACCACCTGTCACTAGGGCTTATAGCACAGCAGTTAATGAAATGCTGACACAACTCCCTCCACATTGCATTGTGCTTCAAGTAAATACCTGCAGTGAACTGAACTCAGTGTTAAGTGCTGAAAGAAGGTTCTTGTTAAACTTGTTCAAGCCTGGCAGTCGGGACCATGAATAAAAAGCAGTGACCAAGTCCCACTAGCATCTTTTTTGTAGCAAGGGCATTATCGCTATGGGGACTTCTCACCAAGAGTAGTCATTAGCTTTCTATATGTGACCGCCTCCTTGCAAGAAACTTGGAAAGAGGAGGACGAGCAGGTGTAAATAAGGATGAAGAGTTCTCCGGGGCTAAGATTATGTCAGGGAAATGTTGACAATTATTTCTAAAAAAACGCTCAACTAGGGTAGCTCAGTACACAATGTTAAATATACTGTGTCCACTAAGTTTAGGTGTGCACTTATGGGGTTCATTTGATTTTAGATTTTCAGCATTTAAAGTAAGCCTTTTACTTTTGTTCGTTTTCTTCACAAGTAATACATGGTTAGACTACTCTGGTTCAACCTTGTTCTTCACTGTTATACAGTGAAATTTCCATTTTTCCCTGTTCTTATTCATTTCTGTGAAATGGACAAAATGCAGCGGTAAAGCCAAGAGCAGCCTTGAACAGGCAGAGGTGGGTCTCCTCCTGGATTCAGTGATGGCTGGAAAGCGGTTTTGCACGTTGCGACACAAACGGCGTTTACACCTGAGACAAAATGCCCAGAAACAGATGCAAACAGAGTGCGAGGTGACTGTGCAATATGGAAAAGTTAGGGCAATTCAGAAGGCAAATATACTAAGTCGTGTAACGTGAATTGCGTGCCCTTGCCAGCAAACGTAACGTGCAACGCCGCTTGAAGTGGCTCCAAGCAGCAAGCTTTTCATCAGAGGCCCGCTGAAACCGGTACGTGACAAGTGCTTTCTAAGCAGTCAGGTATCCGCATGGGCTTTCCCTGCTCCCCAAAATAAACAAGAGGACCTCTATAACCTCGTGTTTAATGCACGCGGGGCCGGGCCGCTGTCGCTGGCAGGTCTGCGCATTCATCTTGCTTGAGGGGCCAGCAACCCAACTGCCGCCCAGACACCCAGAAGCCAAGGGGGAACCAGAACTCAAGGGAAAATGACCAAAAAGGGAGATGGAAGAAGCAATCAGGTAGCCACACCAACAAGAAACAGGAGGCAGGCAAAAATAACAACAAAATGTATTTAGAAACAGACTTCTCCAGTTGGCAATTTGAATGACACAGCTAACAATGAACTCCAACCCTTCTGTTGTGTTTCTTTTGCTCCTGGAGTCCTCTTGCTGCTTTAATTCTGGGAACTCGGGCGACAGCACCAGACATGAAATCCCCAGAGGGAGAGAGGTATTATTAAACCTTTTGCTGGTCATCCTTTTCTGAGTGCAAATGGACATATTCTTAAGCCCTCTTATTCATTTCATGACGATCATTAGAAGAGAAAAAAATTAAGCCAAACTTGCATATTAAAAATGAAAACAAAATACACACACAAAAAAAACCCCTGCAGGTAATAAATATCACTGATGCACTTATTTTAGCAAAGTCCAATTTTATTCACTTTTAGTATCCTTGCAGTCCATTGTATACCTTCTGCACTGATCCCTGTTTCAGGAGCTGTTTGATACCTGAAGAATGAATAAATGATTCCATTAACAAACACGTGACTTCCCTGGAGTTTCCGAGCGTGTTCACGGGGAGGCTCATAAAAGGCCTTGTGACCACCAAGGACCTGAATGAAATAACTAACCAAGTCCACCCTTCCTCACCACATGTGGACACCCCACATGTGCACGTGGGGTACGCGTGGGGTGCACGTGGCCCTTTTCACACACTCATTACATCCTCACCTTCTCTCGCTTCCTCTGTTAACTGCTCTTTTGGGAAGTCCACATCAAAAGTGATGATCAAAGAGCCCTTGATGTTATTGTTGTCAAAGTTGGGGAGCCCTTCCCCTTTCTTCCATAGCTTGGCTCCCGGCCTGGTGATCTTATCCCGGGAAATGTGTACCTGAAAGCACAAGGGAATGGCTTGGAGCAGGACTGGTGCCCCGAAGGCCAGCACACAGCTCCTGGTGCGCACTGGCGCCCAGAGCTCCCTTCACAGGCCAGCAAGGAAGCAAAGATGAAGATGGGAAACATCACTAGGACAATGGGGTCATAAAAAGAGAAAAGGTTTTTAAAAAAGCAAGTAAAGAAAGCAAAGCTTCTGCCAATGGAGCTGTAAGCACGAGACTGTCAAAGGCAGTGAGATCAACACGAGTGGCTGCAAGGTCTGTGGAGGTTACTGTGAGACACTAGGCAGCGGAGAGGAGAGAAGCAGAGCAAAGATTGTGAAAGGGGTTCCTGTTGGTCTGAGTCACTAAAGTGGCCGAAATACTCTTAAACCACTGACGTGAAGGCTTTCAAAGGGCAGGAAATAGGAAAACTGGTCTACTTACCTTGTGACCGTCCAAGTGAGTGATATCCATATCAAAGCCCACTAGAGACTCAACGAGTGAGATTGTCACGTTTGTGTATAAATCATCTCCTCTCCTTTCAAAGATTGGGTGCCTGAAAAAAGAACCAGGTAAAAATCATCAACTTCCATCATCTCTCTTGGGAAGAATTCGAAATGTTTTTAGAAAAATCGGGGAAAAGAATAAATACCAGTCTTTCAAACAGAAAGCATTTGCTGGACACTCCTTTGTATAGAGTATTAACTGAGACTATCATGCTGTAGAAGATTTACTGACCCCCTAACTCTTAGAGAGCTTGCAATCAGACAAAACATGTAAGTAAAACTACAATCAGATTATGGAGAGGAGAGAAAGACAGTTTCAGGCAGTGGGGACCGGGGGAGTTGGGCATTAGAAATGGTTTGGAGACGTTTCCTAAGGTTGGGTCAGTTCCAGAGACGCAAGTAAGGTGGGCAGTGGGGCAGATGGAGTCGGGCGAGAGGGACTCCTGAGAGACTTGAGAAGGCACCGGGGAATATCCACGTTCCGGAGTCTCTAGGAAGTGATGAGGAAGGCAAGGTAGGTAAGGAAAGCTGGGGAAAGATCACTGAGTTAACGAGTGCTGTGAGGGGAAAGTCCCAGGCAGTGCGGGCCCCAATTTCCATGTGTAGGGAGGACTTCGTTCCAATGAATCCTTAGAAGCAGACGTATCACTCTTTATAAAGTGGTAAAAAGAAAAGTCTGAGTTCTGAGTAAAATTCGTGTTTAAGCAACACTGCACGCTGTAGCAGCAGCCAACAAGAGCTCTCCTACAGAAGCTGCGTCTTGTGAGACATATACGGCCCTTTCTATGGGCAAGTCTCCCACCTTCTACAGAACCACATTTCTTCAGTTAAAATCCCAGGTCTCCTAGACTTTTTCTCATTCGCCTCTCACGACTTTTTAAAGGAAATGCAGGCAGGAATGAATGAGAGCAGAGGCAGCAGGAAGAGAGGAGGAGCAAGCATTTATTTATTTATCGAGTTCCACAGCTTGGTTGTTTCTCCTGGCCCCGGGTCTGGAACCTGGGACCTTGGGATATATGTGGACTATGCCCAACCCTACTCCACCAGCGCTCACTACGTAACTTATCTGTCTTACCAATTCACTCCTAATGTCTTTTAGACTCGTTGGTCCTGAGTAAATAAATAACTGGGCTCAATCCTAGCCCCCAACTGAAAACATTCAGTACTGGTGCAGAACTACGGACACTCATTTAGGGTTTGAAGGGCATGGAACAGAGGCGAAACTCTGCTCTGGTCTCTGTATTTCTAGAAACCTGATTCATCTGAAAAGCAGGGGCTAAAGGGAGCGTCCTGGTTAGATTACTTACTTGACAACTTTGATTCGAAACCGCAAGTCTCCTGGCTCCCCGTCCACGTGAGGCTCACCTAGTCAGAGATTAGAGTGCAGCGAAAGTCACACATACTGCACACCTGTTTGGTGGATCAGGGTTTTAAAGTCGCCACCCTGGATGCTGACACTGCCAGGTCTATCCACGAGGGCACTGCTTCCACCCAGTTGTAGGAGTTTTAGACTCTTAGTGAAGATCACCTGTGCCTCAGACACAGAGGTAATAACTTAAATAATGAATAATTCACTGATTTCCTGAATCTGAAGTCTTAAACTTCCTTTTCAGAGTTTTAAATTTAACTCCAGAGGTAAGGTCTAAGAGCATCTTATTAATGCCAACAAGAGTTACGTATCTTCTTTCATTGATGAGTTGAAATTAATCCATGCAGGTCTGAACGCCATACATTTTGCTGTAATTTAGGTTGTCTGATAGTAACTTTTAACCATTATATTCAAAGAATAGAGTAATGCTACTGCTTCAGGTGACCAATCGTGATAGTCATAAAAGGTCTTGTACATCCTACAGTGACAGAAAAGTACTGAAAATGAGATATGCATTTTCTATGTGGCCCTCAAGGTGTGGGGGTGACGTGAGATGGAGGTATTCACCATCAAGCAGAGAGAAGAAAGTTGTGATAATAAAACATCATTTCACCTTCTCCAATGAAGGGGTACTCCATGCCATCTCTCACGCCAGGTTCTATTTCTACCTCCAGGGTTCGTTCTTCATTCACTAGTCTAAGACAAAGAGAATTTAAAATGAAAACACAAACCAAGCCCCAGATACAGATAATAAACGTTCTATTTGTTCTATGCTTTTTCCTTCACAGACTATCCTGTATGTGTAGCTGACGAGCTACTGGTATCCAATCATGTCTTCTACAAGCCAACAGTGAGGAGAACACTGCCATATGCTACGTAACTGCTGCCTGCAGCAGGCAGATGACTTTAAACTGAATAATCAGCAGCAGAGAACACTCGCTAACACACATCTGCACCCGAAAGGACACGGTGCTAGAACACAGCAGGAGACTTTATCCTATCTGATCTCGACCCTGATCCTATAAAGAACTGATACAGTTTTGTGATATATGTGTTTACCTATATGTATATATGTATATGCATATATAATTTAATGTCAAATTAAATAATTGTATTTACAGCATAATCAGCAAATAGCCCTTCTCTAATCTGAAATGCTATCTGGACATATAAGATGGCTGTAGCATCCCAGGTAGGAAAAATGAAATATCACCATTTATTACATATATTTAGAAATAAAGAGCATTTTTTATTAGGTTCAAAACATGAAAGGAGATATTCAGAAGAAATGCTTTCGGAAAACACTGAACACTGCTTTTTTCTACCATCTGGCGGAATATGGGGTGAGGGGAGAATCCAGACACAGGCCACTAGCATTTCATTGGACTAATGAGGTGATTAAGTGTCCCCTGGAGAACAATGGTGCTGCTTTCACTTACTTGACATTAGGGCACTCGTCGCAGACCACCTCCTGGGTCATTTGGAAACGCCCCGGGCCCAGCTGGGTGGTTCGCATCTCTTGCCGACAGTTGCATTTTCTTTTGCCGGGAGCCTGCCTGGCCACAGGCTTATTTCTAACTACCTAAGAGGTGCATAAACAGCATCAGCTTCTCTTTGTAAAACAGGCTTGTTTTCCTTAGCCGATCAGGGCTCTGAGCATGTGCCAGGGTCCCCTTCTCTGGCGAGCTCCCCCTTGGGGAGACCTCAGCTGACAGAACCCTTGAGAAGTTACCTATCAGTCCCCACACAGGAATGAAGCCGATAGAGATTGAAATGACGCCAATTCTAAAGACGGAGAAGAGACTAAGGCCTGAAAATTATTGTGTATGAGATCAGTGTTTCTAAGCTACAACTAAATGCTACCAAGGTAAAGTAGTTCACGGAATTGCTATCTTTTAAGAAATCCGAGTTGTGTAAAGCAGAACCTCAGAAGAACCAGAGCTTTCAACAGCTGGTATGTGGCCGCCACAGGATTAGCCGTGATTAACCTAATGAAAACGCCTTCTTGTTTCAGGCGACTCAATGGAAGACTGTTTTCCACCGCTCTCTCAATTCAGAAACTTTAACCCGTAAGAAGAGACACGATGATTATCTCTGCAGTTGATTACAATCAAACATCCTGATCCCTCTAAGAATGTGGGCACTAACGCCTATGAAGAAATGTATCCCTGCTTTTGCCTGTTTAGTTAAACTTCTAATCACGAGGCACGTGTTCAGGCAGCAGAAGACAAATGCGTGGACAAAATTCCCTTAGAGCCAACCACCTACGAAAGCCGGGGTCAGCGTACTAGACCAGTGCAGTGAGTCATGGCAGCAAAGACGCTAAAGCACTATGTCAGGTAATACGCTAACCACTTTCCCATGTAAGAGCACATTTACCTGTCACCACGAGGTAGGAGTGTTATTATCTCCGCTGCACAGAGGAGCTAACAAAAGCACAGAGAGGTTCAGTCACACGACCAGGGTCTCACAACTAACATATGGCAGAGCCTGGATTCCAAAGCAGGAACCACTATGCTCTCTCTCAAGGTTACTTTTTCTTGAAAAAAAAATATGCCAAGGGGACATCTGAAGAGCAAGGTCACTGAATATTCTTTGTAATAATTAAATTGAAAAGAATCTGTTTTGACGTGCCCTGGTGGAGTAGTGGTTAAGGTCAGTCTCCTTCAAAGGAGCACAGACCACATACCCTGGATTAGAGTCCCTGGTCCAGGGGGGAAGCAAGCAGTGTGAACAACTAAATAAAAATAAAATAAAGATGCTTCTTCCTCCTCTCTCTTCCTCCCTGCCTGCCTGCTCACCTTCATTACTGCCTGCACCTTTCCTTTAAAAAAAAAGAAAAGAAAAGAATTTAACACACATTGACTGCAAAAGTTGACTCACACTATATATCAGCCATGACTGCAGACGAGAGGTCTGGGAGGGAATGAGGGAGTTAATTTGTTAATTTGAACAACCTATCTGGTTTTGAAGGAGAGATGGCCCAAATATCTTCAACGCCCATTCCCCGCATTCCTCACACTGAACAGCAGCGTCTTCTGTACGTGCTTTCTCCTCTTTCAACTATTCAGAGTAAAAGTCACAATGTCTACAAAGAAGATGCCTCCCTTCATGATGCTACATGTTCATAAGCTACTAGCCATTTCCTCGTGATCCCAGAAAAACTGTGAAAAACACGGATTCTAACAAATAATAATTTTGACAAAGATTTGTGCGAAAACTCCAGAGACAGAAGGCTGCTTTTAACCGAAGTGTGTGCAGCGTGGTGGACACAGGAGGGCAGCAGCAGGGAGCAGGGCCGTGAGATGTCAGGAAACAGCAGCTGGGTGCACTCCCAACTCAGCAGCGAAGGCGCAGCCACAGGAAGCCCAGGACCCAGGTTCAAGACCCAGGCCCAGGGCGACAAAACAAGCAAAAAAGGAAAAAGAAAAAAAGCCGTTAAAGTTCAGCTCTGGGCCCTCTGGCCCCTCTCCTGACTGCCTTGGGACATTTTCTGACCCTGAGCCCCACAAAACAGATTCCAGACACCAAGAGAACAATTAATAGTCAAAACCACTAGGCAAGAGTTCATCCCAATACACTCCATCAGGGAAAGAGGGTTGCCAACACCCAAGGGAGGAACATGAGCTCAAAGGTCAAACAGAGACTCAAAGCGTCCAACAGACAACAAACTGAATAATGTACTTTAAGCAAAAGTAATAGAGAGGACTGACCAAGGCATGGTAATACTTAAGAAAGGGAAGACAATTTAACAAAATGAAATAGAAATAATACAAGGATCAAAAAGAAATATTAAATATAAAGGGGGTGCAGCCTAGTGGTCTAGTGTACCTGGGAGCAGTCCCACATACATCCCAAGGTCCTGGGTTCAAGACCTGGGACCAGGGTGAACAACCAATGTGAGCAACTAAATAAAAATAAATAAAGCTCTTCCTCCTCCTCTTCTTCCTGTTGTCTGCCTGCACCTTTCCTTTAAGAAAAGAAGAAAAGTTTATATTTGATTTAAATATATATATTTGATTTAAACATATATATTTGATTTAAATATATATATAAAGGTATGAGCTGGGCGTATCCTAGTGACTCAGATATTAAGTCTGTGGCTGTGGCATAGTCCACATAAAGCCGAGAGCCTGGGTTTCTAACCAAGGAGGAACAACCAAAATGAACACAACTAAATAGACATTTCCTCCTCCTCTCTCTTCTTTCCCGCCAGCCTGTCTACTCGCCTTCATTCCCAACTGCTTCCTTCCCCTTTAAAATTAAAAAAGAAAAAAAGCTTAAATTGAAACACAGCTGTTAGGATATATAAGAATGGACATAACTGAAGACTGAAGGAATAATCTAAAAGACCAGAATGAGGCACTCTCCTAGAAAGAAGCAAGAAATAGAATTTGTTTTTTATATTTAAAAAATATTAAGAGCAGATATAACTAGAAGTGCCAGCAAGAACTAGAAGGGATAAAAGGGTGGCTCAGCTGTTAATCCTACACCCACGGCACAGTCCATATACAGCCCAAAGACCTGGATTTGCAGCCCAGGGTGGGCAACTAAAATGAACAACTATATAAATATCCTGTTCTCTCTTACTTTCTGCTTGCTGCCTGCCCTCCCTCCTCTTTGAAAAAAAAAAAAAGAAAAGAAACAGAAATGCCACTGAAAAGAATTAAATATTTGAAAAAATCATGGAGATAAATCTTCCAGAATCAAAAAAGATGAATAACTTCAGATTAAAAGATCTGAAATTTTCTGCAGAAAATACAAGTGAACAGCTTTTTTTGAATCTCTTCAACTAGACACAAAAGTTAATTCTAAATTTGATCATATTAGAATTACTTCTGTTCATTTATATATATCTTCAATGTAATAAAAGACAAGTTCTAAAGTGATAGCATGTATTTGTGTCACACATAGCCAACAAAGGACTGAAGGTAAGAATAAAAGAAAAATGAACAAAAGGTATAAAAAGACACTTCACAAGAGAGGAAACAAATATGGCCAATAAACATATGAAGATACATATCCTAATTATTAATCAAGAAAATGCAAATAAAGACTATGAAACAACATTTTGTGCCCAATTTGATGGGCAAAATTGAAAAGTCTAATTTCTCCAAAGAAGACATACAGGTGGCCAACAGGCACATGTAAAGATGGTCCTCCCTCCTCAAGTTTGTTATTAGGAAAACGCCAATGAAAGCAGTGAATTATCACCTCACACCTGTGAGAATGGCTATTATCCAAAAGACTGGAAACAAATACAGGTAGCGATGTGGAATAAAAGGGACCCTTTTGCACAATCAGTGCAAATTTGGCGTGCAAATTTGGGCAACCTTTATGGAAAGCAACAAGGAGATTCCTTAAAAAACTGATAATGGAAATTCCATATGATCCTTTCATCCCACTTCTGGGTATTTATCCCCGAACACTAATTTGCAGAGATTTATGCACCCCCATGTTTATTGCAGCACTGTATACAACTGCCAAGGATGGGAAGCTACCTAAGTGCCCATCAGATGAATGAATAAAAGTGGTAAATATACTCAGTGGAATACCACAAAGTCCTAAAAAAAGATGAAATCCTGCCATGTGTGACAACATGGATGGAATCAGCAGGGGATTATGCAAAGTGAAATTAAGTCAGGGGAAAGACAAATACCGGATGATCTCATTCACATGTGGAATGTAAAGAAACAAACCAAACAGGCAAAACAAAAAAACCAATCCTTGGACACTGACAGTAGACTGAGAGGAGGGGGAGGGAAATGGGGGAATGGACACCGGTGGAGGACTTTGGGTAATCTGGTGGTGGGCATAATGTGTAGTCATATATATGATGAATGGTGAACCTTCACTTATGGGCTTATACTATTTTGCAAATAAGTTACTTCAATAAATATTTTTTAAAATTAAAAAACCGAAGAGTGGAATAATTCAAAATATTAGAAGTGGCAGATCTAAAGGATCTTTCTCTTATAAACTGCTGATGGAAATGTTGGTGCCAATCACTTGAGAAAATAATATAGTAGTATCTTGCACAAATCAACAATGGCTCATTATATCCAGCAATTCCACTCAAGAAATTCTTACTCATATGTACCTGGATATATGTACAGGAATGTTCACACGGCATTGTTTGAAATGGGAAAAAAAACCTTCCTGTCTATCAGATACATTGTGGTCACAGTGAAATTGTATTCAGAATTATAGTCATAAGCAATAACATGGATGAATCTTGGAAATATGACAGTGAGTGAAAAAAACATCAGTCCCAGATAATAATGTATAGTATGACGTTCTGGCTTTTACAAAGCCAAAAACAATGAAAATAAACAATATTATCCAGATATTCACATACCTGCAATACAATAAGCAAACAAGAGAGCAAGAGAACAATGAAGACAAAACTGAGGACAGCAGCTCTCTTTGCAGGGAGGCAGGGGAGTAGGGTAGGGAAGTGGCATGTAGGTAGATGTAAGTCATGGTACTGTTTGATTGAGTTCCTGGGCTGAGAAGGAGTTTAAGAAATGATAACAGTGTATCACAAACCAAGGATTTTGACTAACTCAATTTTGGACCTCTGGTCACTCCCCACTACTTAAAAGACAGAGAAGGCACCTAGAAACCTTTTGTTTTAGCTGCATTGTTTGAACTTACTTCCACAAAATTTCCTGCATACACTTCTTCCAAAGTGACTTCTAAATCTACAATAATATCACTTCCTCTCGGAATATTTCTGTCTTGCTGACGAGGCGTTCCTCCAAACATGAAACCAAAATCTCCAAAGAAGCTGTAGATAAGTGTAAAATCATCAGAAAAAGAAGCAGGAGTTCATGTCTTACAGTTATTTAGTTTTCTTCACATTGCAAAAACAACATGTCCTACCAGCACAGTAAGACAAAAAGATATTTTAATACAGTCAAGTCATACATCATACATGATTTTTAATTCATACGATATCAACTATATTGTCCCCACACAAAAGCGATTTACTTTGTAACAGAATATGATCCAGACATGTAGTACAATATATATACAGTATATCAATGAATTCAAAGTTGCATGAAAGAATCTGTTCCAATACTGAGGAATAGTCACAGATATGATGGACTCATGAGAAAGGATATAGCATGTATAAACCCAAGCAATGCTGAACTTGATGGTAATTACAAACATCTGCAGTGTTCACTTTACATGCTTTTTAGATTAATCTTGGTGAAAGAAAGTACTGCCCCATAGAAAAATCTTGGGGACACAATTAAATGAGCTAAAAAAGCATCGACCTTAGTAAAATTTAAAAAACCTTTTTAAAAAAGGAAATTAAGTTTTCCAACTAATGTCAGTATCACTTGGAGATGAATCCAAACAATGACTCCCAGTGGTGCAGGCATTTCGATCTGCATTTTCATTAAGCAGCAGCAGACACGAGCGCGGTGATGACGACAACTACTTTAACCTCCCCCTGCAGTCAGCCCTGATGGATGGATTCTCTAAGTCTTAAATGAAAGCAGAGAGGGTAGGCTGGGGTGGCAGAGTAGGATGAGGATGGAAGCGTCTCTGCCATCCCTAGGTATCACTTCTAATAGCCAAGGGGAAGAGAACACTTCCTTAGGGGACTCAATAGCCCAATCGATCATAAGGAAGAAAACGACATGATAATGACATCACCCACTTCATAAATCTTAAAAATCTACTGTCATCCCCAAACGCTAAATGGAGAAAGCTATGTATATAAGTGATTCTTATTTCTTCCTTCTTTTTTTTTTTTTTTTGAGGGGCAGAGGGTGGGGACAGAGGTAGGGGGTCACAGAACCCTTTGAGAAGCAGGAAAAAGCCAAGACCCCAGTCCCCAAAGAAATGCAAAAACATTTTAGTGTTTGTCACTCTACTGGAACTCCTGATTAAGGTCTCCTGGTGCACGCATCATCAAGACATATGGAAATTAAATGCTCAGGGAAGAGGGTTTCAGGAGCGGAAAGGAAAAAAGTGTTTATTATTCCAGTCACTCAGTGCTCCCAGAAAGCTGTGTGCAGCTCGAGGCGCCTCTACCCCAATTCCCTCTCCCAGTGTTATCATAATCACCCTCTCCTGACAGGATGGAAGAGACAGCTCTGGCCGTGCAAGTAGGAATTGCTCTGCTGACAAGAATAACCGCTTGGTAAGTGGTTTGCAGATTCCAGATGCTGGAAGCGAGGATGAACTGGTTTCTGACACGTATTCTCCCCAAACTGTCAGGACTGCTTGACTGACAGGGCTGGCCACATGCAGAGCCCTTTCAGGGCTACTTGCCTTTTCTGGAGCTTTGTGAAAATATAAGATGAAGCCCTCTCCACAGGGAGGATGACTGATCATTTGGTCAAGAAACTTGTGAACAAAAGTTTCTTAGCAAGGGATGGAGAGTAACTGCTTAACAATCATGGAGTGAGTCATTCTCAGACACTAATACTTTGAAGATGGATGTTACTTACTGAGAAAAAATGTCTCCATGGGAGCTCTGATGGCCATCTTTTAATCCCTCTTCACCGTAAGCATCATACTGCTTCCGCTTCTCACTATCCGACAGAACCTGAGGACAACAGCCCGCGGGGTGAAAGATCATGAATTAGCAACATTTAGTGAAGGTATATTCATAAAGGGGAGGTGGGAGGGTGTGTGTGTGTGTGTGTGTGTGTGTGTGTGTATAACACGCCAAGACTTTAGTGCAATGAAGTTTTCACTAAGTATGGCATTAAAGCATGTTTATAGTTATTTTTTTTAATAGATTAAAAAATCTTTCATTGTTCATTTTATAATTTCCCCATTGCTCAAGTATATCTTAAATTTAATCAGAACTTACCTAGTCACATAAAAATCCTATTTGAGATGAAGAGGTGGCTCTGAAGGGTACTAATGGGAAAGAGGTGAGATGAATACCCTCAGATTTTCTTCCCAGGTACTGGATTCCCGTGCTTATGCTATTCATCATTATACTTTACTATCTCTCTAATGTATAAACTAGGACATGACTATGACAGATTGCCACGGTGACAGAAACAGTAAATTAAAAGAGAGCCTTTAATTTGCTCAGCCCCCCATATTATGTATGTCCTCTAAATATACCTTCTCCTCACACACACACAGGAGACTGGCAACGTAAGAGAATCAAATGCTAAGCCCTCCAAAAAGGACTCTACAGCTGTCCTTTCATAATCCCTTTTCACTTTTCATGTATGTAGAAATCCATATAACCAAATGGACGTGGAATACATAGCATATTCATGCCATCTACCATGGTTAAGTTTGTAAGTTTTGGAGTTAGAATTGCAGAGTGAAAAGGGACACCCAAGGTCAGTTTTACAACCTGAAAAGACTTTCTGAAGTTTTAATGGCTTTAGAAAACTCTATCTACAACAAAGCTATATGCTTCCACATTGGGTCCACTCCATATGTAATAGTAAGGAAAGCAAAAACAAAATAATCCTCCATACTCTTCAGAATTTTCCTTTAACAGGCCAAAAAAAGCATTCTTTTAATTTAGAGCAATCTGGAGTGTATGTACACTTACAACTCAATATTAAATAACTTTATAGTCTTTATTTAACTCCTCTTTAGATAGACTATAGGAGAAAATTATTTCAAAATTATTCCTCTTCTTACTTTACTTTTGTTTAAAGAATGCAATTTTAAACTTTCATTTTGGAAATTATTTTTAAAGACAAAGACAGGGTGGAAGTAGATGGGACTTGTCGACTCAGCAAAAGAAAGGGCCAACCTAACTGGCATATTCCAACAGGATACAGTTTGGTTTAGGGATCAAATGATGCGTAAGAAACCATGGCAAAATGTAGTGACATTTAATATATATTTAGAAGAATAAGTAGAAATTGAGTGTTCAAGAAAGAAAGCATTCTTAAAAGCAAGGACAAATGGAAGTGACCACAGAATGTGACTAAAGTCACTATGATAGACCAGGTGAGAGACAGAATGTGTTGGTAAATATTTCTTTTAAAAAATAGCTACTCTGGCACAGCCCTGTGGCTCATCAGCTGAGATACAGACCACGTAAAGTCCAAGGACCAGAGTTGGGAGACCCAGGGCTGGGAGAAGGGGAAAAAACAAAACAAAACAGTTACTTTGGAGAAGCAGAAATGGGTAGAGTTTAACTTAAAAAGCAAACTTATTATTATGAGATCTGGATTTTTGATATTTTTAGTTTCAAGTCTATTTCTCTGGTCTAGTCTTGGCAATGAAATAAACTCCACAGTTGGGTCTCTAAGAAACATGAGTTCAAACCCTCAAAACAAAGACTATTCTAAATCAGTTTCTTTGTAAACATTAGAGGCTTCTAACACCACCCCTAAAACTACCATCAAAGTTATCTATTATCATTCACTTTATCCTTATTTTTCTTCTATTTAAAGAATACAATTTTAAACTTTTGTTTAGAAATTATTTTTAAAAGCAAAACAAAAGGAAGAAACAGTTCTTAGTTGATGGCCAACCACCCACAGCGTCAGCTAATTAAAATGCCAACAATAATACCAGCTCAGTAGAGAAGGCAGATTTGTATTCACAAAAAGCTCTTCAACTTTACTGGAATTCTGATTTGAGAATGCTATTTTATCTAAGGACCAAAGGCAACCAAGTTTGAATGAAACAAAGAAAGGAAAACTGAACTAGTGACTGTGAAGTTTTAGAGTTAAATGAACTGCAGTCTCATGTTTAGCCTGCACAGGACACAGCTAAAGCACATAGTAAATTCTGTAAATAGCAGGGCTTAGTTAACAGCTTCCCTAGAAAATATTTTTGAGTTATGGATTCCTAGCAAACATTAAGATTATTCATGTGACATATAGTACAAAATATGAATGCACACTATCAAGAAGAAAGACAATGTTATATATATCTTAAAAGGGTCCACCACCCCTCTCAAGTTAATTCACAGGCTAGATTACGAATTACAGTCTTAGAGGAAGCCTGAAGGTGTCAAAAAAGGGGACCCCATAGTTCTAGGTTTCAATGGGCATGTCACTATTTTACTTCAGCAGCTTCTTTAATTTAGGTCTTAGGACTCTTCCTTCCTCTTGGATTCTTTCCATTCCTAAAACATTCTTCAGATTTTTTTTGTAGGCTTCTCACTAGACAGGGATTTAACTTAATTCAGGATTTCTATCTCTACAACTTTAGGGGTTAATTTAATTGTTCTGCACCCTTTTAGAAAATGGGAATAAATGGTAACTGTAACTGATAACACTGTATTGTAAATACTGCATTTGCTAAGACAGTAGAACTTAAATGCTCTCACAATGAAAAAGGGAAAATACATGTTAATTAAATGGGAGACATCCTTTCACAAGGTATGCATATATCAAATCACCACAATGTACATTTTGTTTTTGTTATTTTTTTATAGGAAAGATGCAGGCAGAAATGAAGGCAAGCAGAGGCAGACAAGCAGGAAGAAAAAGCAGCACTCTATTGACCTACTTTTTTATCCTGGCAGCTCCCCTCAGTTCCAGGACATGAACCAGGGACATTGGGACCTATGTGGACTGCTCCCAAATATTACTCTCTCAGGGCATACCTTGTACATTTCAATTATCTTACAATTTTGTCAATTAAACATCATAAAGCTGAAAAAAAAAAATAAAACTACCCATCTCTTATTCTATCTCCAGAAAGGTGACTAGTAAAGTATGCAAAACAGCTAACTCCTACATTAATAAATATGAACCATTAACAATTTGTAAAATTTCTCACCATAGTATTGAAAGATTCTGCATATAATAATTTCCAAGAGTAATTAAGAATTCAGTAAATATTCCTCAGTATTGGTAAAAATGAAAGAAAAAAAAAGAAAATGAGAAAAAGAAGATACCCAGCTCGTCTGTATTTTATGTTGTTCTAGTCAAGGTGAAATGAAATTATCCACACTGAAGTCTTCTCATCTCTAGATTAGAGGTACAAATTTAAAATGTTATCTATGTGGTTTGATCTACATGAAAAGGAAATTTTAAAATTGGTATGTTTAGCAAAATACACAATCAGGAGAATTTACATAAAAATCTGAGTTTCCAACTTCTTTTAGAAAAGTGGCCTGGCAAAACAGTTTGTATTTGGCAAAAATTGCCTGAGTAGTAGGTAGTCCCTTTGAAAAAAGGCAAGAAGGCTCAGTTTGTCAGTCTTTATCACCCCTATGGGGTCCCAACACGTCAGTTTCTATTTTATACCTGCCCTGCATGTCATCTATCTGATTCTCATGGGCACGGGGGTTTGCAATACTTGTTTAAATTTTACTTCTGTTTCTGGCTCCAAGCACCCAAACTGATTGATCATCAATCTACTTATAAATCTATCCATCATACGCTCTCTTTCCTTCATTCTTTACTAATATAACCTTCTTTAATAAATACTAATATGAAAAATGCAGGAATGGCATCTATTAACATAAATGTAAAATCTAGTACAAGCAGCATGAGACACTACTTTTATTTTTATCTATTGTGTGTTTTTAAAAAGAAGTGATTGGATCTTCCCTGTTTTACACGGTCTCTTCTGTGCCCATAAGGTTCTATTCGTAATTTTTTTCCTGATTCACCTCATAAGCAGCACCCAGATCCTGGAATTTCTCCTGAGCTCGTGGGTCATCAGGGTTCCGATCAGGATGAAGCTGCAGAGCTAGTTTCCTGTAGGCCTTTTTAATATCCTTTATTGAAGCACTTCGAGGCACTCCCAAGATCTTATAGAAATCTCGCCTGGTGGGGGAGGGGGAGGATACTTGATTACAAAAGTGATACATCACATTTTTAAAAGTGAAAACATTTTTTTTGCATATGATATATACGCACAAAAAAGAATGACTAAAAAGAAAACACGCCATTTGTAAAGAGACTTCACTATCCAAGTCATTCCACTGAGAGGTTATGTATGCTTTTGAGCAATGCTACTTATTCAAAATGCCTGTATATTCTTCTCTTAGAACTACCTGCAGTTAAGAAAACAATTTTCTTATCTTATCACACATCATTTTCAACCAATAACCAATATGACCAAAGAAATGCTCTCCCTTTACTTCTATTACTGATTCAAATGACTGCTGACTGTTTTCAAAAGTCAAGTAACAATTCAAAAGATTATTTTCTTTATTCAAAAAGATCAAGTCACATAAGTCTAAAGTAGCTCTGTTGGAATATTAAAGATGAAGTGACCAAAGTTTACTTCAGAGCTTAACAGAAATGAAGTCAAAGACCACATAAGAACTCTGAAGACAGAAAAAGTTACGGTCTTTTTTGCTAAAAGAGAAAGAAAATATTTATCTTGTGGTCATTACTAGTAGTGATACTAATTTGTTTAGGTCAAGTCTTAATTCAAGACAGCTGCCAAAGCCCATATATAAGAACCTTCTATGTCTCAGTGACTGCAGATAATCATATGGCATGAGCTGAGAGATAAGGCAGAGACCTACTGATCGCCTTTCGCAAGGCTATTCTGAAACCAATTAACTGTAAAGGATTTCACTGCAAGAAGGGCCAATGGGAAACAGAATAAGAGTGTAATAAAGTTTCACGGCAAGGATCAGATCCAGCTCCTAAAATCACTGATAAATATTCATTGAGTGAAGCAAGTAAATAAGAGAAGTTAATCTCAAAATGAAATCTCTCAACAAAGGGGAAAGGAAATTTGTTCACAGTGGAAACACTAATGTAGAAGAGATGGTGCAGTGGGAAAAAAAAATTGCATTGGGGCATCAAGATCCAAGCCATCAAAACAGAACATTAAAAAAAAAAAGTTCATGGCTCTTACACACACTTTAGACAAAACATTTAATCATCTTATGTATATAAGTGTTTTAAATGATCACACACAGGGTTCCATGAGGGTTAATTAGGTGCTTTATCCTCCCCCCAAAAATCTGGAATGATTTTCATATCTCTTCAGACAAGAACTAAATAGATCAAAAGTTTCACTAAATAACAAAAGAGCTTTTTGTGTAAAGAATAAGGCTTACTTAGAATATGCTTAATGAAAAAACGATTAACTAACAGCTAAAAAGTATATAGGGGAGAGACGAGCTGGCAGAGCTCCACACCAGCATGACAGTACCTAAGAGACTCCCGTGAATGAATGACTGATGTTTAAAGCTACAGAATTAACAATATTTACCCTGACGTTTTGTTTAAACACCTTAGGGTGCTTTAAGTGTAAAAAAAAAAAAAAAAATGCTAACAAAACATACCAATGTAAACAATAGGGCATTATCTAGAACTTACTTTATTTTTCCTCCCTTGGCGCCAGGCGCACGGAGGTATGGGGCAGGGGTAGGCGGTGCAGACGGTCAAACCCAAGTCTTAGGGCTTTACATGGCCTGCACCTTAGCTGCTGAGCCACGGGGGTGCGCCAGATAATTTAATTTTTAAAAGAGCTTTAGGATGTTTTACAAGAAAAAAACGGCAAGCAAATTTAAGCATATGTGAACAGGGCAGATACTTTTAAGAGAATATCAGGTACTTATAATTTAAAGATCTACTCGGTAGTACTTTCTCCACTTGGAGCAACCCATAAATTGTTAGACGCTAAGACCTTCCACGTCCTCATATTGTAAAATCTGAGTGTGGCCACCGGGATTTTAGGATCATGGATCTTAAAGCCTGCAAGGATCCTCAGGAGATTATGTGGTCTTATTTCCTTGAAATCAGTGACATGATTATCCTCATGTTACACAGGAGGACTTGGGAGGTTCGTTCAAGGTCACATACTTCCTGCGTGGAGTGAAGGTGTGTGGACTAAAGTCCCAGTCACCTGTTGCTGAGAGATGCTCTTCCCGCTCATCATTCGTTCAGCTTCTCAAGAACGTACCATCGAGAGGCAAAGAAGTTCAACATCCCAAGAAGCTGGGACGTGCAAGGACTCCCCAGAGGGTCTGTCTTGCTCCCTCAACCGAGCACGTCTTCCCCGCCGGTCTGTTCTCCTTTCTCCCCCGTCCACTTTAACGTCGGCCCCACTGGCTCGCAGCAAACTCAGATTGTAAAGTCCCCTTCCCCAGGTCAGCAGCCCCGTCCCCGCGCCGCCCCCACGAGGTGTGTGGCCCTGCACCCAATTCTCACTTCTCGGGGCAAATCTCGTTCTAAAAGAGGGTCCCTGGTGCCAATCCCCTCTCCCGAGTGTCACCCACTGCGCTCCGCTGCACCCCACTAGCCTGGCCCACACTACACAGTGCTCTACCCACCCCCTCACACACAGCAATGTCCCTCCTCCCTCGCCTGACCCCCGCCAGCGCCCGCGGGTGCCAACGCCTCACCCAGCGATCACGGCCCCGATGAGATACAGCAGCAACAGGCAGAAGGTGCCCAGGTTCTGCGGGGCCATGGCTCCTGTGCCGGCCTCGGTGCCGGCCCTTATCCCACGGATCCTCACAGCCTCCTCAGCCGCGGCGTCGGCTCGCCAGCCCCCGCCTGACCCCGAGAAGGCCCCTCACGCCAGGGTCCCCTACTTGCTCCGCGGCGACAGCTAGCAGCCCCCTCCACCGCCAGTCCACTTCCCGGGAGTCCCCAGTCCCAGCGAGAGAAGCCCCAAGCGAACGCGAGCCAATCGCCGTTCAGGACATCACACGAGGCCGGAGCCCCGGAGCCAATCAGAGCTGTACACTTCACCTCCGAGGCGGCGCGGGCGGCCAGTTAGGGTTCAGAACTGCAGCCGCGGCTCCCGGCCAATTAGAGAAGGAAACGTCATAAAATCGCGCCGCCTCAGGAATCCGTTCAGCTCGTGCTTCCTCGGGTCGTGGAAAGTTACGTGAAGTAGGCGAGGAAAAAGCCAAGAAAGGTTGCAGAGGTACACGGTGTTCCTCCCTCCCGCCCACTCAGAGGCTCCACCAATCACAATGCTCTTTCTCCAGCACTGACCAATCGCGAGAGGAAGATTTTATCATAACTATAAATCTTGGAATTTCATTCATAGAAAGCTACGTGCTGGTGGCTGGGGCCGTAGATAGGGCGAAATGGGCAGAAACAATCACTCCAAGTCAGCCATACGGCGGACGCTTCTCGCTGGAAGTCTTATTTACCTTCTAAAAATCATCCCATTTTCACGGAGAAGAAGCCGTGGAGGCAAATTCAGTCAGCACCACTTAGCAATGAGAACACCCTGCCTCCCCAATTTGCCCCACAACCTGAGCTTAAGCTGCCTCATTTAACAAACTTGAGTCAAAGCATTTATTGACAGTGCTGTTAAATTTTAATAGTAAAAATCCTGTGCATCCTCTAGCGTAGCACTGGCATGTAATAAGCACGCAACGATTAATAATTAGGATTACGTTTACGAGAACTCTGATTCTCATCTACTTTTGTTCATCTTAAGTAACCGCACAGGACAAAACTAAGTATTTTCCTTGACTCCTCTTCTGCATCCCCTATCCAAACCTTTAAACGCTATCCTGAATTCGTTCACTACTCTAAATCCTCACTACCTCTCTGGGTCAATTTACATCATCTTACCCAGGAGTGGCCTCCTAACTAGTGTTCCAGTTTACTTCCCCATCCCCACCCCCCCCACACACCCCGTTAATTTCTATTGAAGGAACTTTGATTTACCAGGTAATACAAGCTCGTTTATGTGTCATATATACAGGTTCACTATTCAGCAAATAAATGACAACACACCACAACCATCACAAACTACCAGAAACCCTTGCCCCACTGTCCTTTGGACATTCCCAACACCACCACTAGCTCCTAACCCTGCACTCTTTCCCCTCTGGTAATCTCAGTTCTGTTGTCAACGTCCAAGGATTGATTTTTGTTTTCCCTGTTCATTTGCTTTGTTTTTTTATATTCCACATATGAGTGAGATAGGTAATTCAGTATGTGTCTTTTGTTCTTTTATCCTCTTAGGTGTTTTGAAAGTATTTGTGCTGTGTTTAGTTTCCCTCTTTATTTTCTTCTTTATTTTGTCTATGGATTTATATTTTGAGATTGTCCTGGAGTTTACATATGTTTCTATGTTTACAATCTATTTTAACCTGAAAGCAAGTTAAATTGAGTTTATTCTAATGGTCCACATTTTTACTCTCCTCCTCTCCACATTTTTTTTTTTTTTTTTGAAGCCTTGCTGCTTCTAAGTGGGTTTTCTTTTCATTTTCTAGACCTTCCTTTAGCGATTTTAGTAAGGCTGGTTTAATGGTGAAGAATTCCTTTAACTTCTGTTTGTAAAGTCCTTTGTCTTTCTTTAAATCTCAGCAATTATCTAACAGGGTAAAGTATCCAGGTTGGAAATTCTTTTCTTTCGGCACTTTGAATATTTCATACCATTCCCTTCTGGCCTGTAAATTTCTGCTGAGAAATCTGCTGACAGCTTTCTGGGGGCCTTTGTATGTAACTCTTTTTATTCTAATTGCTTTTAAGATTTTCTTTTTATCTTGCATTTTTGTCATTTTAATATGCCTTGCCTTGGTATATCTGTTTGGGTTTCTACTGTTTGGAACTCTTTGAGTTTTCTGAATCTGCAGGTCTGTTTCCATCCTCACGTCAGGGGAAATCTCAGCTATTATTTCTTCAAAAACAGTTTCTCTTCTCCTACTGAGAGCCCTATAATGTGAATGTTGTTCCTCTTGAGGTCATTCCATAATTTTAATATGCTGTCTTAATTTTTCATTATTTTTGCTCATTGCAGGTCTTCTTGGGTACATTCCATTGCCCTAGCTTGTAGCTCACTGATTTGATTGGAAGCTTCTTGCAGCCTACTCTTGAACCCCTCTATTTGTGTTCTTAAGCTCATCTATAAAGTTCTTTAGTTCAACAAATTCTGTTTGGAACTGCCTCATATTTTCTCTATACTTGTTGTAGCTTTCTTTTTATTCCTCTATTGCTCTCCTGATTTGTGAGAATCATAAAATTATTGCTTTAAGGTCTTCATCAGGTAGTTAACTCAATCCCATTGCATTCATATTTTCCCCTAGGGTTTTGTTTTAGTTCATCATTTTGCATGAATTTCTCTGTCTCTTCCTTCCGTTTGGTATTCTGCACTAGTTTTTTCCTCCTGGGCCTGGAACTCTAACCCAGGGATATGTGACTCTTTCCTTTGGAGGCGATTGACCTAATTGCTACTCCACCAGGGCATGCCTCTTTTATTTTGTTTTTTCTTAATATGTCTTAGTATTTTATATTCACTCTTGCGCCTCTATAACTTTTTTTACAAATATGCCAAATCATGTAATTCCCCTGCTTAAAAGTCTCAAATGGTTTTTCATTGCACTTAGAATAAAAGTGCAACATTTCATGCTAGTTTATAAAGTCTCCATAAAACTGGAAAAATGATTTTTAAAAAATATCTTATAGGGTCTATAGCTTTACCTAGTATACTCCTTATCATGTTCCAATAAAACTGATTTTTCTATCTCTTTTTTTAATCCATCAGGCTGATTGCTATCTGGGGCCTTTGTTCCATCTGTTCTCGCTGCCAGAAACACTCATCCTAAATTGGGTCTTATTAAAACTCCAGTATCAGCTTAAATGTCACCACCTCAGAGAAGACTCTCCTGACCAACCAATCAAAAGCAATCCCTAGAAGTCCCTTATTCTTAAACTGCCCACCCCCACATTCAGACACACACACTGGAATACCAGCTTCACGAGAGCATGAATCTGTTCACAGCCTAATTGAAGCAGCAGTTTAGAACCTAGTCTGCTACAGAGTTAAAATTGCTTTGCCTGTGATCTTCCTGTGCTGGTTTCTTATGCTTCAAAAGTGGCACTGACCCCCTCCTCCTAAACTTCATAGTATTTATTACAATCTGAAATTAGCCTATTTTATTCCTTAATATGTATGTATCATTCCTATCAAAATATACACTCCAAGAAAGCAAAGACCTTATCTGTTTTGTTCATTAGTGTAATCCTACCACCCTGCTCGGTGCCAGACAGACAGCTCAATAATTGCAGTTGCAGAAAGCAGAGGAAGTAAGTGATGACAGAATCTGTTCAAGGTCACTGGATTACTTAATGGTGCATCCTGGATCCTAACCCAGATTTATTTGTATCCCAAACTCCTACTCTTTGCCTCTTGACTCATGCAGACTTGAGAGTATAAGGTTATTGTTTTCAGGAAAATGCCTACTAGGGAGAGGCCAGTAAAAGAGGAATCCAACTGCCTTTTCTAGTCGTAGTTATGTATCACCCACACCTAGAAAAACCATAAAACAACTAACAAAGCAGGAAATGGCCAAAACAGATGAAATGGAAGTTTCAAAGATGGAGTGATGTTTTCTGCTGGGTAGGATCCAAAAAAGTCTCATGAAGAAGGCACGTGGCCGAAAAACAAACCGAATTGAGCTAATCCTGGGAGCTCTTGCTTTAAGACAGCCTGAGTTTATATTTCTTGGTTCTTCTTGCTCTGTGACCTTGAGGATGTGGTACTTTCACCTCTTTGCCCTACTTTTCTCATAGGTAAAACACATGTACTTGAACGATTCTTCGGAAGTCTGAGATAATAATACTGAAGAAGGTCCCCAACCCATACTACCAACTGTCGTTACTATTAGTGCTGATCAAAGCGTGCTATTGGCTGATTACCGCAATACAGGACGTCTTACTCCCCTAAACGGAAAGGCAGACAGCCGAGAACAGCTAGGGGTGCGTCCAAGGTCCAGCACTGAGAAAGTGAAGACTCTAGGCTTCTACTCAGATCTTCCGAGGCGCAGCCGGCCGCTCTAGCAGCTCCGGCTCTCGGTGGTGCCAGGTCTGGCGCTTGCGCAGTGGGAGCCGCTGCGGCGAGGGGCGGGGCGGGCCGGGTGGCGGGCGCGGCGTCGCGGAGACGGGCAGTGGAGCGGCGCCTCCTCAGCAGGTAACTGCGCGCCCAGCGGCGCCTGGCACGAAGGGTGGGGCTGGTCACTCTTCAGTCTCGGCCTAGGGAGGCGGCCTTCGTGCTCGCCGGGTCTCGGGTCGTCACGGATCCGGTCCGCGGGGACGTCTCTGTGCCTGAAGTGCCGTCGTCGTGCCCGGGCGGCCCACGCCGCGTCCTGCCCGGACAGCGTCCGAGGTGGCGGCGAAACCTCCCCGGGGATGGCGCTCTGGGCCTCACGCTCGTCTCCCCGCCGGAAAAGCCTAACCCCAGCGCACCTCGGGGGAGCGTTTCCAGAGGGAACGAAACTCAGTGGGGTTGCTTACGAGTGTAGCCCCTTAGTTAGAATTGACGTTCATCCCCAGGATCTCGGTTTTTATTGAGCGTTTAAGGGACTGGAGCTCGGTCCTCCTAGACCAGCTTATTAACATTTGGGGGCGAGCTAAAGATCTTTCTCCCCACTTAACGTTGATCGTCAGGTTTTACTCAGGACGACGCTAAGCCATTCCCGTGTTCGAAGACAGCTGCCATTTCTTTACCCTCTCACACCCCTTTGGGTTCATGTTCCCCTGTTCCTTTATCCGACCCTTATATGGCCCCCTGTTTAAAGCCATGCTGATAAACCTCTTCTGGATCCACTTCTATTTCGGGGAAATTTTTCTAAAACTGGGTTCCCAAACTAAGCAACATAGTCCCTAAGTCTGGACTTCACTAAACTTGAGTTCAAGTCCAGAGCTGTGGCAATTTAAATATGTAATTTCGGATTAAGTTCCTTAACTGCTCTAAACCTCAGTTTTCTTACCTGAAAGTGGAGATAATCATGTGTATCTCCTGATGGTTTTGCAGACAGCGAAGTAGGCAAGAATGTTTAGCATGCCACATGGCATGCTAGTAAGCCCTCGGTACATATCAGGTATGTTTTGAATAGATAATTCCCCCAAAGAAATACTTCCTTACAGTTAAATACAAAATATAATAATAGAACAGAACGTTTTTCACCAGTCATATAAAGAAAGTTTTTAAGCCCGATTCATGCTGAGACGTGCTCAGTGAAGAGCGTGCCTTCGTCAAGTGATGTTACAATTGGATGCATTCATTTTGAAAAGCAATGGAAATGCGTGTCAGAAGTGTCAGTTACTTCATTTCACATATGCTCATCTGAAAATTTTCTCTGGGAAGTAATCATAATGTAGAAAACATGCAGAAAGATGATAATTATAACATGTGAGAATGAACACCTTACAGCTTTTTACAGTGGAAAAGTTTACCACACACTGAAGTAAAATAGATAAATGAACCCTCATGTCCCCATCACACAGCTTCCATAATGGTCAAGTATTTTGCTTATGTTGTTTCTGTGAAAAATGTAGACTAATGTCAAAAAATAACTGCAGTACATTTATTTAGAGTGCTATGAAGCTTTCAAAAGACAATTGTATATATGGTATCACATTTATGAAAATTAAAAAATGTTCAATCTATGTCCAGAAAGTAGGACAGGAGGGAAGTATAATAAAATATTAAATAGTTTTTGTTTGATATTGAGATTGTAGATGATTTCCTCCCTTTCTGTTTTTGGATATGTTATAACTCCCCCCACCCCCCCGCCAATCATATATTGTTATAACAAAAAAAGTAAAAAAAAAAATACTGCACCAGAACTAAACATCATAGAATATGCCAGAACACGGTCACTGTTACAAAAAATAATGATGCGTTAACTACCCTTGGCCTGTTTTTGCAGCCTATGATCATATGAGCATTCTTGTCTACTACCTCATATTAATGCTTTGTATTGCTATATATATGTCTAATATTCATAAAGCTATATCATATAGTCACCTCACATGTCCAAATCTTTAACCAGCCAACCATCCTCTATGTGTTAGTAATTTGACTCTAAAATTTTGCTCTCCTTGTTTTGGTTAGTGTTCCCCCTGATCAAGATTTCCTGTGACAGGATGATTTTTAAAAAATATTTTTGTCGTTAACTTTGTTTTAAAAATTATTATAAACTCATTTGTGCATCTTCCCCATATGTCCAAGTTCCCCATTCCTGACATATATGTCATTACATCCTGCCTTCCACCAAATAATCAAAGTTCACCATTGTCCATTGAGCCATCACCACCAGCCCCTACCCTGCCCCATCCCCTTCCCTACTGGTAACCTCAGTCCTATTGCCAGTGTGCAAGGGTTGGTTTGGATCCATTTCTTTGTCTGTTCACATGGGATGACTTTTTCCCCCACTAATCTTCTCATTCTGTGTTTCCTGTCCAGAGCACAGGAGTCCAAGTCATAGTTTATACATTTGCACATGCTCCTGAAACCACCACTTCAAACAATTCAAGTCAGATAATGTGGTTTTATCACCAAAAAATTGCTTGCTCAAATAAATTGTAAGGAGATAGGACTAAAAATCTTTGTTGCTCTTGGCTGATGAACTAGATCTGTTTTTCACACTGAGATAGCACATTTTAAAACAGTTCAAGGAAAGGTCGCTTTACAAGAAAATGTATAAAAATGAATTTTGTTTCAAATCCTTTGTGAAGAAACTTTGTTTCCTAGGTATACAAAGAAGCTTTTTCACACATGTCCTTAGAGATAATATGGACCAGTCGGGAGTTCTCCTCTGGGTGAAAGCAGAGCCCTTTATAGTGGGTGCCTTGCAGGTGCCCCCTCCATCCAAGTTCAGTCTTCACTACCTCAGGAAGATCTCTACCTATGTGCGAACCCGGTCCCCCGAGGCAGCTTACCCACGTCTGTACTGGTCTGCATGGAGGCACATTGCATGTGGGAAGCTGCAGTTGGCTAAGGATCTGGCGTGGCTTTACTTTGAAATATTTGATAGTCTTGCAGTAAAGACTCCTGAGGAACGCCTGGAATGGTCTGAGATTCTGTCCAACTGTACGTCTGAGGATGAAGTTGAAAAGCAGAGAAATCAGGTATGGATTTGTGGGTTTCGTTGTTTTTTGGAAATAGACTTTAAATTATTTTGTTCTATCTGTATAGTGTGGGTTTTTCAATTAATGACCATTGTGACCACACGCGTCATTTGAGCTTCAACAGTTCCAGTATTGGCAATTTTTAGTCTGTCCTTAGCCACCCCAAAGCAATAGTGTTACAGGAATGCTCTAATTGAAAGAGGAAATATTCTCATAAACTTGGAAAGCATTTTGAGGGAAATGAGTGCATATGAACCACTGATATGTTCTAGCCAGTGCCCCTGACAGTTTTTAAGTGAGCATCTGTTATGTACTGGTATTCAGAGGTGATTAGGATAGCATCTCTGCCCTCATGGAGCCTGCAATTTTGTAGAAATAGCTGGTGTCCAAAGAAGTGCTATATAATCGTGTGGTATATACAGTAATAAAATGTGCATAAAGCATAACTATAAAGAAGAGGAGGATTAATTTGCGTGGTCAGGTAAGATTTCCAGGAAATGTCTGTTAATCAGAGTAGGCTGATTACAGTAACAAGCTATCTGGCCATGTCTTTGGCTCAGTAAGTTTCTTTGTCACTCATGCAGCAGTCCCGCAGAGGGCGTCTAGTCGGAGGAGTCTCTGGGCTGCTGTTTTCTAAACAGTGACTCAGGATCTAGGCTTCTCCTGCCTTTCTGAGCCACTCTTTTATTAGCTACGCTTGTTACAGTTAAAAAACAAACAAACAAACAAAAATGAAATTCCAGTGACTTTAGGAACACAGGGTGACTTCTTACTTATTTTATATGTAGACTGTTCCTGAGCTATAATGTTTTCTAGGCTGTGGCTATGTGTCCTCTCCTTTGGGGACCCAGGGCCTTGAAGAAACAGCTTCTGTGTAGGTCAGTTCTTGTGACAGGAAGGAAGAGTGGCAGAGCAGGAGAAAACTCACCCTGCCTCTTAAGACATTTGCTCACATATGGTAGGACCTGTCACTACTTTCGTTCCGTTGGCTAAAGTTTGTCACATGTCCATGCCTAAAATCAGTGCGCTGGGAAGGTAAGTGGCCTCATAGGAAATTAGGCAACACCTATGGTCCTGGGTAAGGCCGTAAGAGCTTCTTGGAAGATTGGAAATTGAGCAGTTGCCCGTAGAACACAATTTGCCAAGCCACGCCCAATAGGGCCTCAGAGTTCTTCACTTCCATTTCTTTTGGGAGAGTTTTGGGGAGACTTGAAAGTAGTGTGTGCCCATATTCATTGACTGTAATACACTTCTACCATATCTAACTTCAAAAGACGCTAAGAAATGCTATATAATTTGATTCCCAGGAGGGAAAGAAGATGTATTTAGTGTCTGGCCAGTCTCTGCCACATGAGGTAATTTCTAAACAAGGTTTTAGAAATTAAAGTTTGTCAAACAATCAAGAGGGGAAGGACGTTATAGTTGCCCGCCAATTAAACATCTGGGGAGGGCCTACTATGTGTGACATACACTCACAGATGCTGTGGATACGGAGATGATTAAGACTGTCAAGAAGCTCCAGATTTTTCAGTGCTTTCTATGTGGTAGGTTCTAGTCTACATACTACAAATATAAAAAGAAAAAGTCAAGGATCTTACAGTCTCATGGAGAGGCTGGTTTATGAAGGACATGATAAAATAATAAACCAGCCTTGTTGTTAAGTGGAAGTTTGCATAAAATTAAGAAATTATGCTGAGCCAATCCCCAAAGATTACATACTATATGATACCATTTGTATGTGACATTCTTTGAAATGATGAAATTGCAGAGATGGGAAACAGTGGTCGGTAACTGTAGCTGTCGTCCCACATGTACTGCTGACTTTTTTGCCTCTCCTGTATGTGTTTGGAAATGGGCATGTCTGACGATAATCATGTGCATCAAATTGTGAGTGTCATACTATGCCCTTCTTCAAATAAGAAATGATTTATTAACATCTACTGGACCAGTAGTTTTGTTTTAGGAATTTGATGGAAACCTAAGGCCTATTCCCCCCCAAAATGCATTGCACCGAAAACTTGTGTACAGTTTCAGGCGATGCACTGATAATGTAAACTTCTTTGGTAGGTCTGTGTTTTAGGCTAAATTAATCTGTGTCTGGACTAAGTTTCCTTCTTCCTTTCTTCCATCTAGTTACTCATATTATTAAGGTTTTTTCAATACTAATTTTCAACTTCTGAAATAACATACTTTTAAAAAATATGTACTTAACTCCTGTTCATCAATTCTGGGAGAAAATATGTAGCCATAGATGGTCCAAGATGGCTTTCTAAGAAAGTAGTGAGTGTAGTTTAATTAGTTTTAGAAGCTTTTACATCTGGGTATCAAAGGCATCCATCAAATGCTAGCACTGTTTTTACATTTGTCTTCTTAGCATCAGCAGTCTGTTACCAGTTATTTTACTAGCTCTGCTTGGTTGTAGACTTGTGATTGAAATGGTTTTAGGACATATATTCATCATTTATTTTCTCCTTGGACAGCTTTCAGTGGACACTCTACAGTTTCTGCTCTTCTTATACATACAGCAGTTAAATAAGGTCTCCCTGAGGACATCTTTGATTGGAGAAGAGTGGCCTAGTCCCCGAAACATATCTCAGTCTCCTGACCTGACTGAAAAATCGGGTGGTCATAATAAGGTGCTGTTACATCTTGGTCTCTTTCTCTGAAAGGGACAGTGTGGGTGGGAGAAGGTTTGTCTTTATGAAAAATTATGTTAGGATTACTTATTTAAGCCAGTGATGTGCTGGTTTGTTTTGTTTTTCTGTTATGCTCATCCCCACTCCCCAACTCTAAGAAAACAGTAATGTGTGCATCTTAATCAAAAGAGAGAAGTGATTTCATTTCCTTTACGGACACAAAAATCATTTAAGTGATTCTTGGACAAATCGTTCACTGGACTCTTCACTAGCATTCCCGTTTTTTATGCATGTCAATGAATTTGAATCTACTTACTTGGCTAAGTTGGGATAAACGAGAAGATACAGTGTAAAGTCTGTTGAAATCTATTGAAGAAATGTCCATAAAAATGTTTTCTCATATATTTAAGTTTACGTAATCTCAGCATGTTTAAGTAGTTATAAAGGATGTGGTAACCTACAAGTTTAGTTTACTGCCTCACCCTGTGAGTTTTAGAAATTGTGTTCTCTGAACACAGCAGATATTTTTCTCTGCTTTTCCTTATGCTTGGATGCCTTTTTTTTTTCCATTTTTGTTTTCATAGCTACCACATCAATCAAGAATCAATTCACATAGCACTCCATATGATTTCTTTCTTCAAGTGGAGTTTGTTTTTCTCATGCTCATAGAACATTTTTACAGGTCTCAGCCTTTTAGGTCTTATTGTGTTATAGTTATATTTGTCTTTTTAGTACTTCGTCTTGAAGACAGGAACTGCATCTTATTCACTTTGCATAATTCATCACTTCACTGCTCATGCCACATAAGAGGCATTCAGGGAAAGAAAAATCTGTTACGCGAATAAACCAAATCATTGGGACATCAGAACATGAAACATATTCCCAGAGTTATAGTTTCTTAAAAATCTAATTGTAAAATCAGTTGCCTTGTAGAATTTGAAATTCCTTCTGTAATTTCAGAAGGTAAAGAAACCCAGTTTCATAGGAACCACCTAATCTAAGGTGGTTATTTTTATGTTTGTTTTGAAGCTTTTATAATATTTATTAGCTGTGTGATTTCTTCACCTTATTTCTTTATCTGTAAAGTGCATGGGAATTGCCTCTGTCTTAAGATTGTCATTAGAATTTAAAATGGTAAAGTTTACATCACACTTAGTGGTTGGCACATACTAAGGGATAGCTAGTAGAGCCACTTTTGTTTTTGTTTTAATTTTGTTGGTATTTTGTATTAGCTAAAGTGAAGAGAGAATCTATTCATACCCATCAGATACACAAAAATTATCGTAAAGTTTATACAGCCACCATTTTAAATGCTTTTTAGGGGGACTAGGCAAAGCATGACTATAAAATAACTGAAATATGAAAGTTTCAGGCCTTAGGGAATCTCTTTGTTCTGCTAAGAGTGCTTTCTTTTGATATTTTTAGAACTGGAATGACTGCAGTCACCAGGCCTTCGTCTGTGACCATCTGTCAGATCTCCTTGAGCTGCTTTTAGATCCAGAACAACTCACTGCATCATTTCATGCGACCCACAGTAGTCTAGTGTCTCGAGAAGCGGTCGTGGCGCTCAGCTTTCTTATTGAAGGGACCGCGAGGAGAGCCAAGAAGGTGTATCCTCTTCATGAGCTGGCACTGTGGCAACCACTGCATGCAGAGAATGGCTTCTCCAAGATCTCTAAGACCTTCTCTTTCTACAAGTTGGAAGCCTGGTTGAGAGCCTGCTTGACTGGGAATCCGTTTGGTGCATCTGCTTGCCTCAAGTCTGGAAAGAAGTTGGCTTGGGCTCACCAAGGTATTCTTAAAACATTTTAATCTATATTCAGTTAAGGAACCCGGTGTATTAATCGCATGCCTTTGGTAATATTGCCACTCTAGGAGAGTATAAGGGACCATCTCTCTTTTGCTTGAGACTTTTTCTCAAGAAAGCAGCCATCTCAGAGAGTCGATTTCTTTGTCCAGGTTATTTTGATGCAGCTTCAGTTATTCCTCTCTCGGCTCTGCTTTTCGCTTTTCTGACTTTTCCCCTTTTGCTTTCATTTTTCTTAGTTACTCGAGGCTTTTCCCTGTTTTCTGTGCAGCACAGCAGCAGTCGACCATTACACAGGTACAGCCTCAGAGTTGAGGTCCTTTTCAGCTATACAGATGCACAGTCTAGATAACTCATTGTGTGACGGACATTTACAGGGTGAGAAACTGGCTTTCACTGCATCAGGTGTCTGTTCCTGACAGCCCAGTGAGGGTACGGGGGTAGATGCAGGGGTGCCGGAGTCCAGCTCCAGCAGGTCCAGGGATCCCAGAGGATGGGTGGCGTTGGCGAAGACGAAGGGGAGGGGAAGGAATGAGAGAGCCGAGTTCTTTAGCTCATCCGGCAGGCATCTCTGCTGGATAGCCAGCGAGCATTTTATTTTATAGTTTTCTCGAATACATACATTTGGCAATTTTTGGCAATTTTGCAAGCAGACGTTATCTCATTGTTTCTGTTCTGTTCTTTCTTTTCCTTCTTTCTGCCTTGTCTGGCAACTTTTTCCAGATAACATCTGAGTGACATTCCTTGGTTACAGCCGTATTGCATAATATATGCCTTTTTCAAAGGTCACTTGTTTTAACACTAACCACGTTCTTGTACATACATACCAAGGCCAATCTATTCCTATATCTATTATCTTTTGCAATATAGTAAGATGTGAAGCAAATTTTATAATCATCAAATACTTCTACTTAGAAAAGTTTACATAAAGGAAAAAGTTAAATGAATAGAAGAAGCATCATCTGCAAAAAGCAAGCCTTGTAAAGGTTACATCTTATACTCATTTGCTTATTTCCTCTGTGGGTCCCAAGACTCCAGGCAATGGCGACAGCCTATTTTTATGTAATATTTGGCCAATTGTTTCCTAATGGCCTGTTTTGCCTGCTCAGCCCTTAGGCATCAGGACGGGCCTGATCTGCCTGCCTCACCTTGAAAGGCCATCAGTCCAAGGAAGTATAGTTAGTTGCGTGTGTTTGTAAAGGGGCCGCCTTAGGTTCTGTTTTCTGAGCTGTTGTAACAATTTATTTGTAGAAGGACATGGAGTTTCAGTGGGGAGAATTGTCAGGGGTGCAATTGGGTCAGCAGTGGTATTCACGCGGGAAACTTTTGAACAGTTGTTGAAATCACAGGGTGGTCTCAAACCCGTGCACATGGTGCACAGACTAATTATCATTAACAGTACAAGTGGAAATAACCAGATACGGTCCCAAGAACAAACGCTGTGCATGTGTCTTTCCCAAGCTGTGACTGTGTCATCCTACGAGGGTGCATCGGCTCTCGGCACAGGTGCGTCATGTCTTCGGTGCCTGGGCTTCAGTTTAAAGAGAAGAGCAGTGGGGCACACTTCTTAAGAGGTGCCCACACTGAGGAAAATGCTGGGGAAAGTTTAAAAAATCCGCAGAACCTAAAACACAAGAATATACCTTTACACTTGCTGAGTTTCAGAGATAAGAAAAAAAATCAATTTCCATTCAAATGTGTAAAATGAAAGTCAGTTTTGTTTTAAATTTTTATAATACAAAAAAGAAAACAGTTGAGTAGCAGCTATAGAATCTTAGGCAAAAATATTATGATCCAAGAATTCTATATCCAGTCTTGATATTGCTGTGGAATGAGGTCAGACTCTCAGATGTGTGGGTAAGCCTTCCGTAACTACATGAGATACTACATTTTTTATCTGAATTTTTTTAATTGAAGTAATATTGGTTGTCCTATTATTATAGGTTTCAGGTATACGGCCTTTTAAATCAATATCTGTGTGCACTGCAATATGCTTATAACTAGAATTCTAGTTCCCATCCTTCACCTTCACCCAGTCTGCTCATTCCCCTTGACCTCTTCCCTTCTAGTAACCGTTACTTTGTTTTTAGATTCTGAATGTTTATGTTTCATTTAGTTCATTTAGTTCATTAATTATTTTTCTTTTCCTACCACATATGAATGAAATTGATGGTGACAAAAAATGTAGGTTAGGGTAAGCACTAGTAGGAAAAAGAAGAACATCTGATCTTTTAGGATTATGCTAAAATGTTGACGGTGTGTAGTAGTATTACAAATTATTAACCTTTTCTACTATTAGTATTTTAAAATTTGTTATTTATGTAATAAAAGGAAAGAATAAGAACTGCTTAAAGGAAGAATTATGGCATGAAGATGCTGTACGTGACCTTTCCACATTTGGCCAGTAGTCTTTATAGGGGTGTCGTCCCCACCTCGCTCAGGTCTTAAACCCAGGTCCATGGTTTTCATACCTTGCTCCTTAGCCACCTGAGCCACAGGTGCGATCAAGGGTGTCTTAATGACTCTCAGGGCAGTGCGGTCTGAGAAGTCCATGACATAATGGTGCAGCTCTGTTAGGAGGGCCATCTGTACAGATTTTTTGAGTGTCAATTTGTGCAAGGCACTGCATGTCCAAGGAAGATGTGAACTCAGTTTTTAATGCTCTTGGGAGAAAAGACTTGAACCCAAATAGAATTCACGGAATGATGTGATCATTTAGGAGAGGTTCAGAATTCGTATTATGGAACAAACATGATTTGTGTTGGAATAATAAATTACAGCATCTTGGAGGAGAAGATATTTGAGTTGGGCTAGTTTTGTCACTTAACAGCCATATGACCTTTGGCACTTAGGTTACTTAACTTTAAGGCTAGAAATGAAAAAAAAAAAAAAAAAAAAGACTTAGCTCTATAGGCTTTAATGAGTGGGTTATTGCTTTAAACAATTTTTGCAAAAATAGTTATGAAATAGACAAACATACAGAAAGGTGCAGAGACTAGATGGCAAACCTTTATGCAACACCCATCTTTGACATTTTTAAGCCTAACATATATCTAATTTTAGATATGGATACACATAGAAACTTATAACCTAACATG
>RJWH01005633.1:0-71784 GCA_004363575.1 Solenodon paradoxus | reverse complement strand
GCTGAAGTGAGGGTGAGGGTGAGGGGTGTGGGGGTTGTCCCATTATCACCTCATTGTTAGTGTGATGTTCCCAAGGCCACAAGAAAACCCGAATCACTGCACCATCACCTATACCTCTTATTTTCATGCTAGTCAACTCTTTAAGGAGGTAGGACAGAAGTCTCAGGAAAACAAGAAAAGAACAAAAGAACAAAATCAACTAAGTAAAATCTGCTGGAGACTGTATCCTATTTAACCATTCTATCATGAAAATGTATTTGAATAACATATATAAGCCCAAAGGATTATACATTCCATGAAATTCCATCTATCCCCAAGTCCTACTGATATTCAAAATGATGGTCTTACAGGAAAAACCCTCTGAAATAAACAAATACATATTTCAACCCAATCTAAAGCCAAATCCACTACTGACTAACAACCAGAGACGTGGCAAGTCAACCACTGTGGCCTTAAAACTCATAAGGGGTTTTGGCAAAAAGAAAAGTGCCAACATTTAACATGAGAAAATAAATCTCCGAGTTGTATTTTTACTTTTAATGGCAAATATGAAAATAAATGTAAAGGCAGCGCAACATACTTTCACCTGCTCTAGCAGAGTGAGCAACGGCCTATATAAAAGACATTTTTGATCAGAAATGTTCATGGAAAGTCAACAAAATAAAACGGAAACTATAAAAAGAGCCCCCAGGAAGAGTCTAAGAGGCTAAGACATCTTGAGTTAATTCAGCAAAGTTCTGCGGTTTGCAAATTAAGTACAAACGATTCAACTTTAAGCAGCATGTGGGAGAAAGTCTTCATTAATCCTAGTAAACAAAAATATAAAACAAACATGTTGAGGAAAGTTGAAACCTTGATTTTTCTTCTCCCTTAATATTCATTTACAGTTTAGCAAAGCCAGGGTGGAGGAGGAAATTCCTCTTCACATCCACCACCCTCACGTGGGCATTTTTTTTTTTTTTTTTTTTAAGAGGACTGTGTACAATGAATTTAAAAAATCTATTGTTGAGGTGAGGGAGACATAGATGTTTTTTCTCCTGGTTAATAAAGGATGTGATTGCCCTGAAGTCAACGAGCTCCTGGGTAGGAAACGCCAAGCAGACAAACAGAACTAAAGTAATGCACCAGCCAGATGGCAAACGTGTCTTAGACCTACATTCTAGAATACCTGAGGGTACCCTTTAACAGAAAAAGATTTCATTCAGCAAAACGAATTCTATTTTATTTTTAACTTTAAAAACTTTTTCTCTTTTTAAGGAAAGGTATAGGTGGGAATGAAGGCAAGCAGGCAGGCAGGCAGGGAGGGAGATGAAGGAAGCATCTTCATTTTATTCAGCTGTTCACATTGGTTGCTCTCCCCGCACCCGGCACCAGTCCTCTGAACCCAGCACCTTGGGTTGTATGTGGGACTGTTTCCAGATGTACTAGCCCCCTAGGTCACCAGGGTGCACCCTAAAAGGCTTTCCTGACGCACTCCTGTGCCTCAAGAGGTTACAGCAAAGAAGGTACAGGACGTGTAAAACCAAAGGACCAGGGTTTGAGACCTAGAGTCTGGGGGAAAACAAACTTTTCTTAATTATTACTAGAAGAATGAAAGCATTTCACACTTGAGATTAAAGTACTAGAAGTATGAAATCTTTCAGAGAGAGATAAGCTGTGATACTCTCCAAACAGGCAATGTCATCAGACCTACTGTTACCAAGAGACTGGAACATTCTCTGTCTAATCTGCCCAGAGAGGGAGGGGAAGCTAACTCCCTTATCAGTGAGATGGAGGTTATCTATCTCCATTCTCCTTCCTCATTCTAAAAGTTTCCAATGATAAAAAAAGACTGGCCATCTTTCCTGTACTATATCAGAAAACAAATCAAGTGCTTTCTCATACTTGATAAAATTAGTTACACTGCTTTTTCATCTATCATAATCTTAAAAGGAAGATGAAGTAGGAAAGAGAGAGCAGGAATTATAGTTACAGAGTTGTGGCAAATACAGTTACTAATGTTTATGGTCATACTATGAGAGCAAGAACTATGTATTCAAAAAGTCAACATGATTGACATTTAGTGGGTAAGTTGCTTCCTCTGTATTTTAATATTAAAGGCTAAGCATGTGCCTGGCTCTCTGTTAAACTCTTGACCTATGTTTTCTCATTTAATTCTCCCAATAACACAATGAGAAAAGTTCTATCATCTCCATTTTTTTAAAAGCTTTTATTTATCGACCCTTATTGAGTTGCTCACATCTGTTGTTCCCCCCGGCCCTGGGTCTTGAACCCTGGACCTTGGGATGTATGTGGGACTGCTCCCGGTGTACTAGACCATGAGGCCACCAGGGTGCACGCTCATCCTCATTTTACAGATGAGGAAACTAAAGCTTTCAAAGGCTCACTAATTCACCCAGAGTGACATGGAGAGCAGATAATAAGTGATACAAACGGATGAGCTGGGTACCTAACTTGAAACCGCACTTTAAAGTCAACTTTCTACAACCAGCCATTCTGCAAATCCATACCCGTGCTCTATGACTGCTGCCTCCTATTATACAACTTCATATCATGATTTACTTTTTTTGTATTTGCACTTTGCCTAGAATGAACTCCTAGAAAGCAAGGATGGGGAATTTTTGGATCTCCTGAGGACCTCACAGATGCCTCAAGCCTCTCAAAAACAAGAAGGAGACAAAACTTGGAAGCAGCCTAATGCCCATGGAGTGATGAATGGATCAACAAAATGTGACATACAAACACAATGGCATAATCTTCAGGAATATTCAAAAGGAAGGAGGTTCTGACACAGGCTACTAACAGATAAACCTTGAGAACATTACGTGAAATGAAATAAGTTACTCAAAAAAGTGCAAATACGGTATGATCTCCCTTACATGAGGCACCTAGGGAGTCAAACTAACGGAGACAGAAAAAGAGAATGGTGGTTGGTGGTTGCCAGAAGGGAGGAACTAGGGCGTTGTTATTTGATGAGTAGAATTTCAATTTTGTGAGCAAACCAATTTCTGGGACTGGCTGGTGGCACTGCTGTCACAAAGGGATGCACATAACACCACCATGCTGCTCATCATAAATGGTTCATGTCTAGAGATGACAAATTTTGTTACACCTGCTGTACTACAATTAAAATGAAAAACAAGGACAAAAACTGGGAGCAGTGCCCCCAACAGAAATGTCTTAACCAGCCTCGTCAGGGCTAGGAGGCAGAGGTCACACTGCTGCCCTGTGTGTCAGGGAGCTGGCACCAGACAGTCACTCAGCTGGGGTGGCCCCAAAGCCACTGACGGGGACAAGCCAGCCGGGGCTGCCACCGCTGCATTTCCATCGCCTCACAACTCAGGGGTCAGTCTCAGAACATGCCTGTTGGGACAGCTGTGGAAGCAGAAGCCAAGGGCAAACTGTAGGCAAATGTGTCTCTGAGAAGCGGCCAGGCAGCTCTCTCCTCCTGTGTCAGGGCCTGTGTGGGACCCAGATATCAGGCAGGCTGAGTGCCACCCTAGGCAGCCATCATTTCCCTTCTTACGGGGCCACTGTGGCAAAAATTAAAAGTGGGGAGGGTGGTGGTTTCCACCTTAGAAATGCGACCAGTCAGAGTCAATTTGCGAAGGGAACAGTAACGAGAGACGTGACAACCTGGGATGTCTTTGGTGTCAGAGGTGTCACCTGCAGTGCTCTTCATGGGACTGGACCACTTGGAACCTGAATCCTCAAACACTCCCAGAGCAAACTCACTAGTAGGCATTGGGGGGTCCATGTGTCCAAGCCCCAGTGTGGGCCCAGAGGCCAGGTACACCCCTTCTTCCCTGGGGGCGCGAACTCGGCCACCATTGTCCACCACTGGAGCGGGGGTCACATCTGCTTGTCTCCTTTGGCTTTCCAAAACAGTCATTCGTGAACTTACTTTTGTCACCTTTTCAACTTTTTGGTAAGTCAAAGTTTATACAAAAGAAAAATTTCTGCATGGATGACTGTCATTTTTATTGTGATAAAATATACATGAAATTGATCATCTTAACCATTTTCAAGCATACAATTCAGAGGCACTAAATATATTCACTTTCTTCTGCGACCATCACTGCCATCCAACCACAGAACTCTTTTCATCTTGCAGAGCTGACCTCTGTAGCCATGCAACACCCTAACTCTCCATTCCTCTCCCCCAGCTCCTGCAACCTCCACTCTACTGTACGAACATGCTGGAGTCTTAATAAATAACTTGGTGGACGCTGGTGAATTAGCAGTTAGGGCTGCCGCCTCTGGCCAGACCGAGCCACGTACATCCCAATGACCCAGGATCGCGTCTTAGCTTCAGGAGGACTAAGATGAAAAAATGCTTTTTTCTCCTCTCTTTTCCTACCTGCCTACTCATCTTCATTCCTGCCTGCACCTTTCTTTAGGGGGAAAAAGTCTTTTTGGTTCTCTCTCTCTCCTCCTTAGGTAGACAGCCAGGATTTTGATTTAAATGCTTGGTTACTGAAGTATCTAGTATCAAGGAGTCAAGAGTTTTTGACTTTTGCAAACAGCTAAGGCATTGGCAACTTTATGCAAGGTGTTCTAGGAAAAGTTATTTCTCTCTCCATCTTGGGTGCTCACTCTGCTCTCTGGAAACTGAGCGGGGGAGTGGCAAGACTTCAGGTGACCCTGAACCCTGGATGCAATCACCAGGTGGGTGTGTTCCAACAGAAACTGAGGTTACATTTCTGGTTAGTCGGACAGACAGGTTAAAGGGCTGGAGACAAAGTTAATTTATGTAAGTCTTAAAATGCTTTATTTTTAATTTGTTTTTTTGCAGGCTTTGTTTATGAACTGAGATCCAAACCTCTATCCACAGTAAAAGTAGCAGACAAACTTCATTGTGTAAAAAGTACTAGAAGACTGAATAAAGAGGGTCATGAGCAAGAGACTGTCTATAAAGGCCAATGAAGGATTCAAATCCTGGATTTGCCATTAGCTATGTGGCCTTGTCCTAAATCCCTGTGCTTTCGTTTCTTTGTAACAAAAAATGATGTCTCCCCCAGTTGTATGTTATGAGTTAAAGATGACTATATATATATATATATATATATATATATATGGCACTTAAAACAAGGCCCAGATGTCAATAAATACTCATATTCAGGAAACAGCTTGACCCACTTTGATCCCATTGCATTTGCTCTTATAGATAGAACTTAATGAGGAAACAAACATTTCAGCTTTTTCAATGTTATATTCTTCTGAAAGAAGCCTGATCACAATGAAAATGGGTCCATGTTAAAGGTTCAAGGTCTTACTCAATTGCATGCATATTGTATTATGACTTCCTCTACTCAGATGAACTCTGTCCTTGGTTCAGACCCATTTCTCATAAAGCCCTGGTGATTGTTACTTTGTCCTTGTCTAAGTATTTGCAGCAGCTGATTGTGTGAGGATTCTTGAGAGCACATTTAAAGCCAATTGTGAAAGGCATAATACGGGACAGAAAGAGTTTAAGAGATGATTTATACTCTCAGGCTCAAGAGACCCTCATGGAGTTCACAGGATGTGAAGGAACACTTAGAAGATGCAGGAGAGATGTGACACCTCAGGGGGACAAAGGCCTCCACAGAAAAAGACACACAAACAGCAACTGCCTTTAAAGTGTAGCAACTATTATAATTTTTCTACATTAACGGATGGTGACTCAAGCTTATATTATGAATTTTTATATATTCTACTATATTCATTTTAAAGTTTAATTTTTTTGGAAATACCCAATACATTGTACTCTGCTGAGTTTCTTTTGAAATAAATATTTAATGTGATAAATTAGGTTCTTTTCTTGGCCTGGAAATAAACAGGAAAAAAACAAACAAACAAGGAATAGCAAAGAAAGCTAAAACTCTTGTGGTATGTGTGGTATAAAATGCACATAGACTGAGGTATGAATTCAACACCCTAAAAAGCATCTGGTGATGTAAAATAATCAAACAAACATATATAGTATATAATAAACATATATGTATAATGATAATATAATGAATATTCACATATCCACCATATTGTCCAATTTTACCTGTTTTGAAATGTATGTAAATTTTAAGAAAGCATATAAATAAATAGTTTAAAAAAGAAAATAGAAAAGAAAATTTAGAGACTAAACACCTGGGGCAACGGATATTCACGGAGGTTGAACAAGCCCCGGGGTCATATTTAAAAACAAAGCTCTCTCTGCATGAGGGGCCAGAGGCCATGGTCTCAGCCAGCAGAGAAATATGGCGAGGGGAAAAACACACATCCTGTGGGCTGGGCCCTGACCGATTCATCTCGCCTCTCCTCATGACAGGGTTTCGTTTTAAAAACGAGATTTGAAATGATCCACAGGGTTGCTGTCGGGCAAGTAAGATGCACCTGGCCCACAGCGGACACTCACTGATCAGCACAGCACAAAGGGTGGCCACCCTCTCTCAGCCCCACTCTCGGGGGTTTTCTTCCTTCGTTTCTACACCTTCAAGACTGATGGCGAAGACAAAACTGTTTTGAACAGAGACAGTCCCTGACTTCTGATGGCTTGACTGTCTAATGGGCAAAAGTAAAATACGTTCAGCGGGGACCACAATGCAAACTCTGATCTTGTTCTGGATTAGATGTGCGGCAGACACACGTGGGACTGGGCAGCAGCAGTGAGTCAGAGCCCCCGTCAGCCCTGCCATCACGAGGGGAAACCGCCGGTATCCTATGGTGTGCGGTGCTGCCACATGTTTTTGGGTCCTGTATTTCGTGATTTTGCATCTCAGTATATCTACAAAACACCCCTCTGAGCCTCCTCGTCTCGTGAGAAGAGGAAGAGGAAGACAATTACTTTTAAGATGAAACCCAAGGTAATTACCCAACTGTAGGCTAAGGTAAGCGTCCTGGACACCTTTAAGGTAGCTGAGGCTGAGCTCTCATGTTTGGTAAGGGAGGGCTATTAATACGCTACTTTAATCTATATTGGGTTCACCGGGATGGAACCCCCATGGGGAAGTCAAGAAGCATCTGGACTCACCTCACAACTATTTTCTCAAAGCAATTATGAGGCATCTATTATCAGATGTCAACTCTCCCCCTTTGTGACATAATTGCAATCCTTCCAAGCAATGTTTTTCATGTTTTCTTTCCCCTGCCTTCTGTCTCCCATTTTTCACTTGAAGCCCCTTGGAGCTGATGGACTGGTCTGCTGGAAAAACATAGGCTTCTCAGTCCTGGAAAAAACGTTCCACTCTGGCCAGAAGCCCAGCACGCTGGCTTCTTCTGCCCCGGCCGGCCTCTGAGGCCAAATGCTGAGGAGAAGGTTCTGTACAACCCGAAGTCACTCCCCTCAGCCTCCCTCTACTCCTGTGGCCTCATCTTTCATCTGCAAGGAACAATGGAAGTGATAAAAAGTGCACAGACATTTTCATTTCCTTGGAATGCCTTGGTTATTTATAAATCCAAGTGAGTTCTGAAGCTTGTCTAGAAAAGTCTACTTCACTGCTAATGCTCATTCGAAAGTATTGGGATGTGACTGAAGACCAACAATAACTGGGAAACACAACAGAACTGAGACAGAACTTGGTTTTTAAATTCTGGCTCTCAAGAAAAAAACAAGGTTAACTAGAGAAAAACAAGCAATTCTGAAAGAGATTCCACAACCAAGGAGGAAGGACAGATGCTCGTCGGTGGGTATAATTTCACTTCAAAACTCTCTCCCTCTCAACATCCATTGGGTGTGCTGGTCCCTCTTCCCAGTGCTGGTTCAGGTGGATTTGCAGTCACATGAAGGACAAAGGGCTGAGAGAAAAGGAGGGGAGAAGGTCCCAGATGTTCTGGACCAGAATCAAGAGAGAAAGAAAAGGGAGAGTGGATAGGCATTTGCAGTGAAGCATCTGGGAGAAAATGCAGAGATCCAAGAGGGAGAGAGTGAGGTGCTGCCTGCCTTCCACACTCCCAAGTGTTCCCTCTCCTCCCCCAGCCTCCAGGTGGCACAAGTGACACACCACCACTTATTTGAGAGCAGAAAGATAGGACAGAGGCCTGCAGATGTTTTGGGGGGTAAAATAGTGAAATAAGGTAGCTCCTGGTGGCCTAACAGATCAGGGCACCGGACAGAGCCCACATATATCCCCAGGACCCAGATTTGTTGAGATCTAGGGCCAGGGGGAACAACCAAGATGAACAGGCAAATAAGGCAAATCCAAGTTGGGGTGGGGGTGGGCGAGAGAAATAGAAGGCCTTGGATCTGTGGGGGAGTGCCACCTTCCTATAGTCCCATGGAGGGTTCCCAAGACCCTCTCAGAAACAGTCCACTCTCCAACGTCTAAGGAACTCTTTCACGCTGCAGTTTAAGCTCTTTTCCAGTTCCCATAAAAAGAATCACATTATGTACAGCACACTGTCATTTGTATCATCTTACTCAAGATAAACTTGCTGGAGATGTGCATAGAGCTGACACTACAGAAACATGTCTTCAGGATGTGAATTCTAGATAGGATATGTAGATTGGGCTTTCTCAACAACAGCACTAGGGACATTTTGAGAAGGATAATTCGTTGGGAGGAGGCCGTCCTGTGCACTGTAGGATGCTTAGCTGCACCTCGCTAGGTTCTAGTGGCCCCCATCCTTTGGCTGCTATTTCTCAGGTTCCTGGGGCTGAGTCCAATCCTGAGGCTTGACCAGTTTTCATTAAGGTACCTGGCAAGACTTCCTCCTCTAAGTCCGTGGTGGAGTGCCTCTCACACTGATGTGCACACAAATCCCAGGGGATTTGTTAAAAATGCAGATTCTGACTCAGTAGGTCTGGGACAGGACACAGGATTCCCTAGTTTCAACCAGTTGTTAGTGATGCCCAGGCCCAGGTCCCCAGACCACACTTTGAGCAGAAAGGAGAAAGGTCCCCCAGCACTAGTTTAATAAAAGAAGGAAGCTCTGTAGGAAAACTGGCCTGGAATTACACCAGCACCCTTGACTGGATATGTCCAAGTGCATCTTCATGTGAAAAATGGTGATGAATGTAGGGATTAAGTAAAACTGCAGTGATAAAACAACCAGTTTGGCATTTAGCACTCAAAATATGTTAATTCCCTCTTGGCTCTCTGCCAGCCAAGTTGGAACCTCAAGGTCAATGAACCCCTGGGGACTACAGAGAATTCCCTAGATGAAAAAAGTCCATTCTATTCTGAGTGGTGGTTGAAGAGAGATTTCTTTTTCTTTTGTTTCTTTATCTTATTGGTACAAGACAGAGAAATGAAAGGGAAAGAAACTGTATACTTCACATCTGTCATCCTTTGGAGGCTGTGAGTTGTTTTTATAATGAGGCATAGATGAAAAGAATATTTACAAACAATGTACACATTGTGATTTCATGCAAAAGCAATGCCTCCCATTCTCCAGGCCCACCCACCTCTGTGCTGAATTTAACACTGATTTGAACTTTTCTCTAAAGGAAAAATGATCCCAAACAGGAATCATCATAAGGATAAAAGATATAATCTAAGATTCCAACAAAGTGTGCTTCATTTTCTTCCCAAATGAATGAATGCTGTTCATCTGCAATTGTGTCAGTGGGGGAAACTTGCTATCCCCTGCAAGGATAAAACATTCTTTTGCAAAATATGGATTTGCCAGGCTAAATATAGTCTGAGGAGTCGCACAGTCCAGGGCACATGGACCTTGATTTTAATGCTCATACAGACAGCTTTTGAATTCTGGGTTGCGGAGTACCTGATTTTCTAGAATATTAACGCAGATTTACTCCTTTGGGAAAAAAGACTTCCCAACCCCCACATCAAACAATGGTGTCTTTCTCCACTTACAGGCATTATCACAAAACTTCCAAGAGGCACTGCTCCAAAGTCTGTTTCTGCATTATTCCACTGGGCAAATGATGTCATGGTCATGGTGATGTAAGCCTGACAGTCAGCCCAGCTGGGAGAGGGACTTCATCAGTCGCTTAACCACCCACAGGAAAGTGTGGTTTGGCCTTCCTCACACCTTCCACACACACTTCACCCAGGTGTGTGGCTCAGGCCCTGGCAGAGCTCTGCACTGGAGGCTGAAATGGGGCCACTGCTGGGGGAAGGGGTATAGTACAAAGGGTAGGTAAGTGGCCCACTCCCTCCCCTGCTGTGGCATCGGGGGCTCCACAGGGGCTGTAGGAAACACTAGCTCAGCTGGAGCCCCAGGCTGACCAACACCCAGGGGAGAGTCACCAGGGATGGGTAGGACCTAAGGACCCCTCTCTCTTCACAGAACTGGTGTGGTGTGCGTGTTTCATCCAAACACCCATCCCGCACCTAATTAACCAAACCACCAAACTAAAAGCCTGGAAGTCCTGGCAAAATTCTCTTCTAAACCTTTTCAACCCAGGGCAGTCTAAGCACTGTGCAGAAACTTCAGTCTGTCTCCGCTGTCAACCCAGGAAAAACTGCTCGAGACGCACGGCTTATCCTGCCTCTGCATGGTTAGAATGATCCTTTTCCTTCTCAAGGGCCCCCTCACCGAGACATGTGCAAAGCAATAAAAACATCCTTACATGGATAGAAGCGAGGCAGTGTTACTGGATCTACGTTTCTCTATCACTCTCACCAATCCTATACAGCAGATAAGGACACAAGGGGCTTCAAGGGGCAGGACTGACCGAGGTTTCTAACAGTGAAATCAACTGAAGACCTAATGCAGGCAAGTCAGGAGGAAGACTTTCACGGAGGCCTCCTTTCCTGCACCATCGTGTGGAGTGAGTGTGCTCCTCACCTTGCCTTCACAACACACCTTAGGATCAAGAGGGTCTGCTCAAGAAATAAAAGCAAAATGGTCCCATTCCCCAGTGGGTTCTAATGAAAAGCGGTAATAAAATCAAGTGTAACACCAAGTGAAGACACTGGAGAAGAACTAAACTGAGTCGATAAGGAATCATATATAAGATGACACACATATGTATGTTGTATTCAGGATGCTACACCACACTGAAAACAGATCATGATTGTTGGGACGGTGGGAGAGGTTTTAATGGACAAGACTATTCTCTCTGAATGCTTCTGTGCTACTAGGTTGGTTCGGTGATAAATATGTGAAAACTTAAAAAAAAAAAAAAAAAGAATTTCACTGAGGACTGGTCCAAGATATATTTTCTTTTTCCTTCTCTCCTAACTTACAGCTGGGTCTGGACATGTGGGGTGACCTGTAGGTACTCAGTATTCACTACAGGCTATTGCCCAGAGGCGAAAGCTTCTCCGGTTGGATTTGCTATCACTAGGAAAGTCCATTTAACAGCAGTATGTAAGCTCCTCCCAGATGGGTGACCCTGGCCATGTGTACAGGGGTGCAGGAATCCCTATGTGGACAATGTCAGGGAGATTAAAACATATCTGCAAATAAGCTGTCCACATGTACATGAAAGATTCCTAGGACACTGGGTCTTCAATGTTGGGCAGAGGCTCATAAACAGAGACCCAGGATGGTCACTGGACCTGAGCTGGACATTTTGAGGGAGGTAGGGGTGTCTTTCCTTGAATAGACAGTGACTAAAATGAAAACCTCACAGAGGAATCAGAACCTGGGTTATGTGCTACAGTATTCTGCTTTTTAAATCATTGCCTGTGAATTCCCAGCTGCTTTTTCTAGCTTCTCATTTCCTTAAATGTGCAGTCTCACCCTAGTCTAGGACCCCAGCACTGGCTGGCACCTTGAATTTGGTGGACAAGGGTGAAGGAGACCTTTAATAAGTGTTTGCTTAGAAGAATGACTTGAGGGCTTAGAAGTCAACTCAACATAGGGTTTCAGGTATGCCCACCACACTCTGGTGTAATACAATCACCCACCCAAGCAGCAAACTCTACTCCAGTCTGTGAAAAGTTAATGGGAAGTCATGGAAGTTTCATTATTTGTGTGTTCCCAGTCTTCTCTCTCCATTTCCCTGAGAAGTCATTCAAGAACAAGGTCTTGAAATACTTAAATCAAAAACTTTAAAGAAATGAAATAAATCTCATTATTTTCCCAGTTTAGAAAAAAACAGACTGAGTTTACTAGGTGTCCTAGGTTATTTTGAAAACCTTTTCATTTTAACCCTCAATGCAAAGTTTTACTTAATATATTAATCCACATTTCTGTCTGACTGATAGTGTAAACTCACTAAAGTTGGCAGAGAATCTTGCAGTAGTTCCAGATACACCAGTATCTAGCATATTGTGGGGCCCTGAGTGAGTTTATAGCCCAGGATTAAGGTCTTACAGATGCAGGCTCATTTTTGCAATGAGGAGCCATTTCTGACTTACAGTAGAAAGAAGGAACAAGTAAAGAAAACAAAAGCAGCCTCAACAGTGGAAGTGCCTCAGGGGTAAGATGGTGGCCAACTCCCCAAAGTCAAAAATGGTGGGGAGGGGAATTAGGCTTGGAGAAACGCCATGCTCCATCTGACCATTTATGAAGAATGAACTACTGACCTGTTATCAAGCTGCTGGAATTTTATAAACTCACTTTAAAAATGGTCTACTTCTTTGCCTCTGCCATAAGGATGAAAACATTGGTTAACTTAAAAAAATAACCAACTTTGGGGGTAATATATGCAGGATGTGTCCCTATACATCTCATTTAATACATTTTGAAATAGATACGTTATGGGCCCCCTTGTCACAGAAGAGGGAACTAAAGGCTCAGTTGCTGTGACATGCGCCAGATCTTAAGAGAATTTGGCCAAGGCGCTAATGTGTCCTGGGCCCACCATGGTTCTAGGTAACTAGTGTGTTATTATAGCATTTGTATCCTTAGCTCTGCTCACCTGGTCTGCTCCAGCCTAGTATCAAAACCAACCACAAACAGGTATATACAATGGAATACTACAAAGCCCTTTGAGGAGATGAAATCCTGTCATTTGAATCAACATGGATGGAACTAGAGGGGATTATGCTAAGTGAAATAAGTCAAAAGAAGAAAGATAAGATACCAGATGACCTCACACGTAGATGGAATGTGAATAGACAAAACAAAGGAATGGGTGAAACAAAAACCAACCCTTGGACACTTGCAACAGAACTGAGGTTATCAATAGAGAATGGGAAGTATGGGGGCAAATGGTGGCAGAGCCCACTGGACAATGGGGAAAAACACTTGGTGGTTTGGTGGAGGGCAAGGCATGTTGACATTTATCTAAGAAATAGGGAACCTATACCCAAGAAATTATTTTAATGTATAGAATAATTGCTACAATAAAAAAATTATATTAAAAACAACAAATAACAACCACAAAGGCCCTGCCCATACCTGAGTGAAAAGGACTCAAAGGACAGTGAATTGCCCACCAAATTCTGCGACTTACTCCCCTTTCCTGGCATTCACACCAGGACCCCCTCAACCAGGACATATATCCTCCAAGACTCAAAAGAAAATGAAACAAACCAAAAAAACAATCCCTGAAGCCCACTTGGTGGAAGGTCCATCATTTCGTCCTCCACCCCTGCCTTCGGCCGGGATAAGGAAAGCAGCAGATTCTCGGTTGCCTGGCCCATTCTATCACTCAGAGACTTCCAGCAAGATGGGAACAAAAGTCGGTTACCTGTCCCATGGCCCTACTCATTTGTCCCCCCAAGGCCTGGTAGCAAGGTGTTCTTGGATGAGAGAGGCGAGTGCTGAAAGGAGAAGATGGCAAATGGGACCCAATGATGCTCAGTCAGTCCCTTCTCCCATGCTGACTGTCCTGTCTGACCCTACTCCATTTCAGAATTCACTTCAAAAGGGAAAAAGAACCCCTAGTTGAAATGTTTTCTCATAGAAAGAAGGGAAAGTCTCGATTAACTCATTTTCTGGATTCCAACTTCCAGAAGAGTTGGGCAAAGAACAGAAGCCAAATTTGTATGTGATTGTAGTTTTCACGAAAGCCAGCCTCCAGTGTCTGTCCTGGAGTAGGTGCCTCCATTTCAGCTCTACATTCCTATACATCATCACAGGGACCCATGCTCCCAGCACACCGAGACCACCAAGTCCTGAAGTGTCAATGGAAAGATGACAACAAATGCGCCACAGGAAACTCACCAATGTGAGAAAGCAGGATAGTCACTGATACCATCCGAGAAACACCTTCATCAGCAGTGGGAATTTTAACACTTTGGCTGAAACTTGTCAGAGTATGACTTGGAGCACTCCGTTTCTTAAGTATTTTAGTTAATCAGGCACTTTATTATGTGAAGTCACACAATAAATTATAACTCTCTCTCAGCAAAATAGCTGGCACGGGATCCCTGATCCATAATCTAAGGACTGCTAACTCCTATGTTTCTCAAAATAAAAAAACCCAGCCCTTCCAGATACTAACTGAAGAGAGCTCATCAATGCTGTCAGTGTTTAGAAATGTATGGAATTAAAGAATGGGATTAAACACTCTCCCCTTGGTCTTCATAAGTAAATATTCAACATGCTCCTATTTCAATTACTAAAATCCCTCAATACAAGCTCCAGCTAAAGTCAATTTCATCTTAAAAGCAAAGAAGAAAAAAGGGAAACCAATCAAAACATACATTCATCCCACCTAAGAAGAGAAAGAGAATAAGGGACATTCAAATTCTTGTGAGGTATGAAATACTCATAGACTGAGTCGCAATATCAATATCCTAAAATGAATACAGTATTTTCACCAAAAGAAATCATAAAATCATCATTTAAATTTTTTAATTCAATTTCATCTTTATTTGAAACATTTCTCATTGCCCTAATAAGTAGAGACTTGTAATGACAACCTGATAGAAATCTGGGACATGACAGTTTTAAGAGTTCATCAAATCTACAAGGATGGTATCTAGACCATAATTAAAATAGTAACTATAATAACTAGAAAAACCAACCTTTGCATTTGCATGAAGTAACAACTAAAAAAAAGAAATATCTACTACATTAGCGCTACATAAATGAAAATATTGAGCGTTTTAGACTAAAACAAGTAGTGGATCATTTCCCTCTCACTTAATTACAAAGTTAAGACAAACTGCTTGACTTTGTTAGCCAGAGATCCTGAAGCAACTGAGTCAGAATAAACCAATGAAAGTGAAACAAATTCTGACAACACAACCCTGAAACTGCCCTATGCCAAATGTCATGCCAGAACTATGAGATAATGGGTATTTCAAAATGTTTGCCCCATCTCCCAGCACAGCCAGCACTCATACTCCTCAGCAACCAGCACCCGGCTCCACCACTGGAGAAGAAAACACTCACTATTAACAGTCTTCAAGGAAAGAGATTGGGAGACCCAAGGAGTCTCCCTTGCATTTTTCCTGGCTGACTAATTGTATTGGTGCAACTCAAAACAATTCCAAGGGCCCACATGACTCCTGGTGTGCCCACTCAAACGAGAAGATAGCCTTCTCAGGAAGAGTTGACAACGCAGAGTTGTTTAGAATGGGCTGTCAGGCAAGCCTGAAGTCTAAAAAGGCTTTATATTTGGTGCACCCTGGTGGAATAGGGATGGGAGCCACACCTTCTGTGGAGTGCAGTCCACAGACACAACAAGAACCAGGGTTTGAGTCCCAAGGTGGAGGCAACCAAGATGAGAAACTAAACTAAAAAATAAGGTGAAAAACTTCCTCCTCTATTTCTACCCATCTCCATCCCTGTCTGCACCTTTCCTAAAAAAAAAAAAAAACTAAACAGTAAACTCTTTACTAACCCTCATTTCTAGACCTGTTACTATGAAATTTTATTGATCAATGTTGAGGACACTCACAGATTGGAAGGCAGAATGTTTAATTAAACTGGGAGCATTTCCAGGAAGAAAAGTGGGACGCTTCAGAGAACTCTCTTTAATTAGAACGAAGCCCAGGAAATCGATTCCCTGAGGTTACAATGGTGAGCGGTGGGTTTGGACTTCATCAGTCTCTGGGCGCCTGTGAGACTGTTAAGACAGAGCTTCCCCGACACTAACTTGCTCTCAAACTTACTTAGAACTTGCTTACAAACTTACAAAACTGAACAGAGAGAAACCCGCAGCGGGGCGCGTGAGTGTGCCTTTTGCGTGCAGTCTCTTTTCAAAGATAAATACTTGAGGGGACACTAGGACGTCTGCCCAAATTCATGGCGCTGCATTTCAAACTGCTGCAGGGAAGGTGCGGGTTTGTTAGTCTAACCACACAGCCTATCAGAGTCACACTAGCTCTATCCCACGCGGGAAACTGGCTTTCCCAGGCCTGGAGAGAACCCACGGTATCTCGAAGCCAGGCCCTCCCTCCCTACACCCTCTTTCTGCGGACTGGGGTTTGCCCCAGGCTGGAAGCATCTCAGTGCAGTTGGGCCCGACGACCCAGGTCCTGCTCGCCGCCCGGCTCCTCGCCCTCAGCTTTCAGTTCTCAGCGGGTCACCAGCGCCACCGCTCCCCGCCCGGCCCACTTTCCTCCCGGCTCCCGGCTCCCGGCTCCCCGCTCCCGCCCCCTTCCCCATAGACTCGGATTCAGTCCCAGGTCCTTCGCTACGGTTCCCGCTTCTCCAGAAAGCCTCGGGGTCGCCAGGCTCTACGAGTTCCAATCCCCGAGGGCGCGCCGCCTCCACCGGCATCACCAGTCCATCCCAGCGTCACCACCATCCGCCCCTACGAAGGGCCTCCATAAAAGGCCCCCAAAGGCGCACCCTCCGACCTTACCTTGGATGATACCCCAGACGCTAAGACAGGGTGCCCAGCCTCAGCCCAAACTTCCACGCTCAGCTTGAACCAGACCCCTCGCCCTCCGCCGAGAAAGGCAGGTCCCTCCACCAGCTTCATGGGAGTCCGGCCCCCCACCCCGCCATCCCAGTCCGAAAAACCTCTGGCCAGTCAGGGACCCGGCCTTTCCCGGGTCTCCGTGTCCCCGCAAAGGTCACGACTTCCGAAAACGCCCCCGGCGCTGCCAACTATGGAGGCAAGGTCCTGGTCTCCCTCGCTCTCGAGCTAGAACTGGCGGCCACATCCAGCGCCTCTTTTGCGTCTGGAGAGGCGGCCAAAGCGGTTTGAGTTCACCGCGTCCCCGGCACAGCCCGCCGCGGGTGGGGCGCTCCTGCCGTGTTTTCTAAAATGTAGATACATGAGTAAGTCGTGAATAAAGGAGCTAAAGCCTGCGCCCTGCCCCAAATCTGGGAAGGCAAAGCCACATGGCCACAGCCCTGTCCAGCCAGGCCCCCCGTTAGCACACGCACCACCGGCCAAGGACAGTAAAAGACCCTTTAAAGTACGCGGGGCTCCCAAGGACTCCCAAGATCCCCAGCCTCTCCAGCGCCACGGCTTCCCCTTGAGCGAGGCCCCAACACCAGGCGGGCGCCCCGGGGACGTGGTGTCGGGAACACCAGCTTGGACACCCACCTCTGGGCGTCGGATGCCGGGGCACAGTCCTCAGGCTCCGCTCCAGCCCGGCGCGGCCACTGCCTCCTCCTGGGGCGTCCGAAAGACACTGGAGAAAGGCCGACGTGCAGAAGCCCTGGGTCGGGGCGAGCGCATCTGCCCAAAGCGGCGGCCGCCGAGCGCGCCGGAGGGCCGGGAGCGCCGGGAGCGCCGGGAGCACCGCCCCGCAGGCCCTGGGACCCCGCCCCTTCCCCGCCCCTCTCGGAGCGGAGCCCCTAGCCCCTCTCGGGGCGTCCACAGCCCCTCCCTATCCACCCACGCCTTCTCCCTGCGCCTTTGCCGCCCCCAGGCAAGATACCAAGACGAATGAATGGATAGACTGGCGTGATAGATGGACGATGGACGGAGGATTGGAAGAATGAGGCAAGCGAAGTCGAGTTATTTCCTAACTGGGAAAAGGGTTCTGTGTCTGGGTTCTGTGCACACCGTTAGTGCACGACAGGGTGTGTCGGCGTGTGTGCATGTGGACGTGTGTGTTGGTGTATACGGGTGTGTATGGAAGTATGTGGGTTCGGGGGGTTCAGATGCGTGCTCACATCTGGAGCTGCTATCTGACGGGTGGGTTAAGTACAGCTGTTGGGAGGGGTTAGGATGTGTGTCTCTGTGACCGGGCTGGGGGTCTCCGTGTGTCCGAGGGCTCTCTCTGATGTGGCCGGAAGCTGAATGTGGTGCAGGATGCTTCCAGCTCACTGGCTCTCTCAGCCTGCGTGCCGCTCTCCCCGTGGTGGCGCCTAGTGGCCTGGTGTCAACGCCAGCGCGCTAACAAAGCCAGCGGTGGGGAAGGAGGCAGCTGATACACAGGAGGCAGCGGGTGGCCATCCATCCCTCACTCCAGAGCTGTCTGAAATTTCAGTCTGTAATCCCCTCCCCTCCCATGAATATTTAAATAATGTTAACGACCTTTGGAAAATGGACTGTCTAGAAATCCTGATAGGGGACACACTAGAAACACTCCACACAGAAAGCATTTTAAAAAAGCAAGCTGTTATCTGACTTTGCACGGTTTTTTTGCAGAGAAAAATAATACAGATTTCTGGAATTCAGCTTTTTATTAGGCAGGCTCAGGTTTTGCATTTTCCCAGTGATTTTCTCTTTTCCTCTCCCCACCCCCGACCCAAGTCTCCTCTTTCCTAATCCTCAAAAGTCCCTGATTTCCAATACAAAGAAATGATCTCATTGCTAAAATCACGGAAAGGTGGTTTTCTGTAAGGACACCTGAAAAATCACACCCTTCCGGGAAAAGGCCTCTCTCCTGCCTGGAGCTTTATTCTCACCTTTTCTCAGGAAGGGTATAGGGACTACTTAGAGACATCAACTGTTCTCCTCGAGGTTTCTGTGGTGGGGGAGGGGGGCATTTAGGAATTGTTTCACCATTCTTTTTATTTGTTTCTTACTTACACTAAGAATTTCAATAGAATTTACTGAGGTCGATAGAGATTACAAAGCTTCAGCAACTTTCCTTTTTTTCCCCTCCCACACCTCCTCCTCCCTCCTACCCTCCCTCCCTTCCTTCCTAATTTCCTTTTCTTCTTTTGGTTCAAGTCACTGACTTAGGAGTTAAATATTTGGATGCCCGATTTTTTTTTTTTAAAGCATTTTAGCATCTACATTTTTTTTTGAAAGGAAAGGTACAGGCGGGAAAGAAGGAAAGAAGTCAAGTAGGCAGAAAGAGAGAGGAGGAAGAAGCATTTTATTTATTTACATTTAGTTTTTAATCCTGGTTTTTTCTCCTAGATACAGGACAAGAGCAGGGTCCTTGATACTGTATGTGGACTGCACTCAGTCTTAGGCAGTGGAACTAACCATTATTCCACCACAGCATGTTTTAGCATCTATTTTTGACATTTACTATCATGCGAAAAGCTCATGTTGAAATCAGCATGTCTGAGTACAGTTAGTTATTTATATGGATCACAGACTCTCCAAGGAAAGATTCTAAATTACAACAGGGGTGAGCTTTTATAAAGAGCATTATGGCAGGTGCTTTGTCAGTTTCTTCATATGTTCCAAAATCAGAATAAGCATCAAGTGTACAAGTCAAATTGTTTTCCTTATTGGAAAGAATACAGAAAATTATAGTGGCTACATTCTGAGTTGTTGCTTCCCTCCCACAATATCGAGGTTCTATAAATATTAATTTCTGTATTGAGGTATAGCCCACAGAAAATTATTAGGAAATTATTTAGGAAAAATGCATGTTCAATAGGTCTTAATTTATAAGACCATTTCATTTTTCTTCTGTTTTATAGGGTATTAAAAGAAGTAATCATGCTTAAATGAAGATAAACAAAATGGCTTGGTGCTCAGAAATATGTTCAGTGGGTTCAGTGAAATAAACACAAGGGTGCGACTGTCTACATGTGAAAGTGAAAGTTGTTTTTAATGAACACTTTCTCATTTATTTTCCTCTAGGTCTGATGCCCTCAATCACAGGTGACTGGACCCACATTTGGCAAAGTCTAGAGATATTTTTGATTGTCACAGTAGAGAAGGGTGGTGCTACCGCTTCTAATAGACTGAGGTCAACGATGGTATTGCACACCCCAGACTGTCCAGGACAGCCCCCCAGCAACGAAGGGTTATCATGCCCCCAATGTCAGTAGTGCTGAGGTTGAGATTGCAGACCCTGGACTAAGACAATATTTCTCTGAGCCAGTCCTCAGGACCACAGATGGCAGAGCCACCTCTGTGCAAATTCCTGAGCTCTACCTATTTACCTGTGAACTCAATCTCTGGGGACAGGGCCCAGGATACTGTTTGTATAGCTCCCAGGTGATGCTTAAGAAAATGAAAGTGAAAAACTTTTTGGAGATGGGAAGGGTTGCCTTTATCATCCAGTATATGCTTATACATGACATCACATAGTATGCATCTTAAGAGGATGATGATTATTATACCTGAGAGTATTTTACAAAAGAAGCACCTGGTTTTCTAGATGGACATCAGATTTGCTGAAGCAAATAAAGGGCTATACAATCAGAGTGAGAGTGTGTGTAAGTTGGGCTATGTAAATATTAAATGCTTCCAGAGGCCCTACAGCATCTAGGACATAAAAACCTATGGAAATGTTGCTTTGCAGGAAAGGAGACCGGGGTTTCCATCACCGTGATGTTAAGTGGACTTTTTTTTAAGTAAACTTGAAGGCAGAAATTAAGGCAAGCAGAGGCAGGCAGGAAAAGGGAGGAGCAAGAAGCACTTTGTTTATTTTTATTTAGTTGTCAGCCTTGGCTGTTCTCCCCGGACCTAGGTCGCAAGCCTGCATCCTGGGGATGTCTGTGGACTGCACCGACCAGAGGCCTTGGACTTAACCCCTAAGCCACCAGAGTGTGCCTAACAGTATATTTTTGCTCATGGCACCTCTCCCATACTGCTGGGCCACTATAAATTGAGCAAGAGTGGCCTCCAGAGAACCCGAGAAATAGAATAGACTTATAAGAGAAAAATCAGAAGGTTAGGTTAGGTTCTGGGAAAGAAGTTAGCCTAGACACAGATTGACAGAGGCTTTTCTCTCACTCTCCCTAAACTAAGCAAAATGATTCAAATCCAGGAAATACTGGTTTAGTAGTAAAGACACATCCCAAGCTTAGAGAAGAGTAGAAGCAGAAAGAGAGACCAGTGAGTGGCTCAGAGAACTGATCTGACAATCCAAAGGAAGGACCAAGGCCAGTCCATCATCAGAGAGCCTGCCATCTCCTCCTTCCAGCAAGGAGAAGAATAAAAGGTATCAGCTGAGTGTGATTCCCAAGTGCGAATTATGTCCCATAGAATACCATGTTTTCTAAGAGGAAAAAATAAAGAGGGGGAAAGTAAATAAAAACACCACCAAAAAAAATGGCCCACAATCAAACCAATAAGTCTAAATCTGTGGCGCTTTCACACTGAGCACCACGAGGTCATTGGAAAATTAGGAGCAATCTCAAGTTCAAGGGCATCTCCTTGGACCCAGATAGACCACTAAAACCTAAAAGAAGAAAGAAGCTGGGGGAATTATTTGCAATCTATATGGCAAGGTGTTAACTATAAAAAGAGTTCTGACAATTCAGTAAGAAAAAAGTTACCTAATAGAAAAAAAACAACAGTGGTATACAACTGGACAATGAACTCATGAAAACGAGTTCATAATTAAGGAAATGTAAGTGAAAATATATTTTGCCCATGATATCAGAAAATACATAAAATATAAATAGCATCTATTGTTGGTGAGGGAATGATTAAAATTAAGTGATTGCATTCTGTTCATAGGAATATACACTGATATTAATAAGTTGGTCATTTTGAAAGACAGTTTGGTGATGGATACCTGTTGAGACAAAATGTTTACGCACTTGAACCTGCAATTTGTTTTTGAAATTCAGAAGCTTAAAGCATCTGTGGAGTCTAATGGAAGACTGGGGAGGGGTAGTTTTACCCTGTTCATCTGAATGTCTTGTGTGTTTGTGTATTTCCCACTTAAGACATTTCTCCACTGATCTCTGACTCTTATTAAAGGTCAAAAAAATTTTCTTTAGATAAGGTGGCCTTTTCATAAAAGAGATGACCCATCCATAAACTTTCTGAAGACACATTTAAGACTGACATGTTGTCAGTCTAGACAGTTGGGTGTTGCCTTCAGTAATGTTTTATCTCATTAAAAATACCCTTCTAAAAACCATTTTCAGCCTGGTTACTGAGTGGTTGTCAGCTTTTTGGACGTTGCAAATCAGTGCTTCCCAAGTTGACTCACATGGGGAGTAGCTGGAGACTAGAAGAAAAAAAAATTCTGGGATTGTCTCCTTCAGCTATACAGGGTCCAGGAATCTGTAATTCATTCAAACTTATCATCTGATTCTGTGTCACAGCCTGGTTGGAACCATTTGGCGTGGACACAGGCACACTTAGGAGGGGGAAGGAGAGAGCAGTGAACGCAGAGACAAGGATGGTGTCACATGAGAACATTTGGCTCTGGCTGCATGTTTACTCCGTTCTTGTCCTAGTTAATGTGGCTGCCTCTCCTTCGTTTCCTCTCCAGGGTCTCTGGCTTCCTGTGCCGAGTCAGTTCCTTTCCTGTCTGTTGCACATTTATTTCCTTTCCCTGCAGCCTCACACTTGGCTTCTCCATTGCCAAACACTCTCACATAGGAAATGGTGACCTGAGTACATGCACTTGAGACTCTTTCAAAAGATCTTGAAAAAACACTCCAAGGCAACATTCCCAAACCCAAGCAACATTTGCCCACCTCACTGCTTTCACTGTGTCCCAAACTGTAGCTGGACTTGCCTTCTCTACACGACAAAGTGATATTCTTCACTCGCCTGCTGTAATCAACTTTTCAATGGTTCCATTACAAAGAGGAAGTCAGACACTATTCCAAACTAAAATCTTCAATGAAAAGGAGCATCCTTTTCCCATAGTGGGAAAGGATGAAGGAAAGACAGGTTATCAAAGACAGGATGCGGAAGGGAGAGAGGAAAGGAAGAATACCTCTGGTGAGGAAAGCCAGACAGCTACAGGGCACTATGATGGGTCCCACATGTTCAGCTCCAGAGACCTCAAAGCTGAGCGCAGATGACAAGAATGTACTCATGTGCTACTTCGGTAATTAACAAGAACAAACCCCTGTGAAGCCCCAGTTCTCTGCTTCTTGGCTGAGAGTTTTATCCCATTTAACAACTGAAGCATTTAAAAAATCCAGTAAACACTCCAGAGTTCATGCCCTGATGGAGACACAGCCTAAAACAAGGTACTCTTTAAGTATGGCTTTGGAAACATAAAATATGCTAAATATACTTGGAATGTACACAGCCTGTTCGCAGATCAGATGCTGGTTGCTGGGCCACCACTGTGGAGTCCTGAAGGACAATTTTACAATCTCATGAATGAGCTGTGTTTTAAACCAAAACTACCTTTCTTTCCAGTGGTGCTTAATCCCTTTGCAAATTTAGGAAAGATGAAGAATTATTTTTCAGTCGTTTGTTTTGTTTGTTTCTGCCTCCCCTGGCCACGGATCTCAAACCCGGGTCCATGGGCTTTAAAATGGCCTGTACTGTAGCCCCCTGAGTCACAGGGGGTAAATCTAGTTTTTTGTTGTTGTTGTTGTTGTTTTTTAATAGGACTATAAAATTTTCTAATTCCCAAGTGTGTTCACTTCAGCTTTTGTTTTTATTTTGAAGGAAAGGTGCAGGTAGAAATGAAGGTGAGTAGGCAGGTAGGCCGAAGAGGGAGAAGGAAGAAGCAACTTTATTTTTCAGATTTTATTTAGTTGTTCACACTGGTTGTTCCCACCACCATCCACACCCCCAGAACGCAAATCCTATGTGGCCTGCACTCCTTCGGAGGTGACAGACCTAATCACTGCTCCACTAAGGGCATACCTTCTTCAGAACTTTTTAGTAAAGTCTGGTAATTTATGGCAAGAATCATAAGCATTTTCAATAATATTAACAGGAAAAAAAGGACTAAATCCTTACATTTAACACTTTCAAAATTCTTATTATTACCAAGGGAGTCAACAAGCTTCACTTACTAATCAAACGTTTTTTAATATTGAGGACAAGATTCTACAATGCTTAACACATTGAAGTCCTTGTTCTAGCATTACGAGAAGTTCACTGAAGATGATGGGCTCACCTCTGAAGGTGTTTTAAGTGTAGGAACCCAGCAAGTTACTGACCTCTACTAAGATCATTTAAATACCGAGGCTGTCAATGCTTCTTCACCAGCTTATTAAAAGCCTCTGCTGGAAAGAGACCACAGCCAATAAAAAACCATAAGAGCTTATAATAAAGTCACCTAAAGCATACAGAGCCACATTGTCTTTGAAGACGCTCAATTCCTCGAGGAAACTCCTTGCCTTCTCTCTTGCTCCTCTCCTTCCTTGGCCCTCCCTCCTCCCCTCTCCTCTCCTTTCTTCCGCCCTGCCTTCCTTCTCTCCTTTTCTTTGTAGACCACCACCGAGTTCATTTTAGGAATAGACACTGCAAGCTCAAATACCTTGAGAAGCCAGACAGATAGCATAAATGAATAAAGCTGTGACTCAGGCATTGAGGGGCCCCAGTGCCGGACTGCTAAGTAATTTATAGACTGGTTGAGATAAGACTGGCAGGCGGTGATGTGGACTGAGCTGCTTTCTGCAGGGCATTTTCTCTACTTAGCTGGGATGGGTGGGGACACATGTGGATAAATGCTTCTTCTTCCTCTCTCTGCCTGCCTGTCTACTTGCCTTCATTCCTTTCTGCTTCCTCTAAATATACAAATAATTATAAGAAATTAAATTTAAAATGTCAAAGACATGAGAATTAGAGCTAGGAAGAAAATCTTCATGTGGCCCCTGCTCCTTTCCTCATTTTACAGTAGAGCAAAATATCGGTGAAAAGACAGGGTCTTGGAGCCAGAGACCTGGGTCCCAATCCTGATCCGCCACTATTTAGCTGTGTAAACTTGAGAATGTTGCTCAGCCTCTCCACCCCTCTGAATCCTTACCTTAAAAGGCAGATCATGAGGACATGCCCTGGCGGCCCAGCAGTCTATTATATCTGGAAACCGTCTCACATACATCCCAAGGTCCTGGGTTCAAGACCTGGGACTGGGGGTAACAACCAATGTGAACAACTAATGAAATAGATAAACAAAATGCTTCTTCCTCCTCTCTCTTTCTGCCTGCCTGTGTGCTCACCTTCATTTCTGCCTGCACCTTTCCTTTTTTAAAAAAAAATAAAAGGCAGATGATGAGAACATCTATTTTCCATGATTAGAGGGAATATAATGAAACCAGCCACAAAATCTATAAGTTCAGGCCCAAGGTCAATGCTAACTGCTATTACTGAATCAAATGAATCCTCGATGAGAGACCAGACTTGCACAGAACCACAAGCAAGAATGGGTCACAGTCAAACCCTTGGGCTCAGGTGGCTGAGATGCCCTGCACAGACAATGGGAAGGGCAGGGACTGGGCTTAAGACTGGAGGGTGGGGGACAGGGTGAAAAACAAAATAAATAAACTAAGAGGTTTTTCCTTTTCTCCTTCCTTCCTTTGAAAAAAAATAAAAGGGAAGGAAAAAACTGTCAAATTCAGATCCAGGCCCTCTGACTCCTAGCTGCAGGTTAAATTCTCTGCTTTCCTTGGTATTTTTATTACGTCTAATGAAAACAATAAATGTCAACATGGGGTGATGAAGGGAAGTCCCTGTAAGTTGGTTTGAAGGCCAGGATTAGATCCATGGCCTCTGTCTGAAGCCTTGACAGTAAGAGCAGACAAGACGCAGAAGGAGCTACAGTCAATGCAGGCTCCCAGGGTGGTTGTGCTCTTGGTGTGGCTGCATCCACATTTCTACCATGGGAGCCTAGAAATACTGTCCTCTCTCTCTTTTTGTCCCAGGTTTTTTCTCTGAGTTCTGTTAAAGCCTCCATCCCATTCTCGATATTCTGGAATACTTTATAGTCAGAAGCTGCTGCCATGAACCTGAACGCTGAGAGTAAGCAAAGGTTTCCGTGTGTGCTGTGGTCTACGGTCACTCTCTAACAGGGGTGCACCCAGGGATGTGGGTACTACCAGAGTGGAATGCCCTCTTGTTCCAGGTCTGAAAAAGGCAGAGTTGAGTGCCCCCAACGTCTGGCCCTTGTGCCCTCTTCCAGCCTGAGGCAGTGACCCGCTGCTTTGGTTTTGTCTGGGTTGGGATCACTCAGTCTGCCAGGAATTCACCAGTTCATTAATCCTTCCAAACTCATGCTCTGCTCTTTTCCTAGAAAGTCCTTGTAACCAGTTATGGCCTATCCAACTCCTCCCCTTCAAGAGCCTCTTCCTCAGTCTGCCTCCGAGGCTGCTCTTCCATAGGGCTCCGTCCACAATCTTCTTCCTCTCTATTCCCATTAACCTGACCATCCCCCAGACAGTGATACTCTACGGAGAGCACACTGGAGTCATTTTTGGAGCTCAGCATCTTCCTTGAGTACCCACCAAACCCATATGGTTACTGGCTTCCTCAGTGCATCTTCCCTGTACTTCCTGACTTAAGGGTCCCACCATTTCCAGGATCACTTCTGCCTTTTTCTTCACCACATAAAGTCTTTGTGCTCTCTCTTACTGTCTCTGCTGCTTCTGTACAGGTCAGTCCTTTCTCGTAAGGACTATTCAACGGTCTCTAGTAGATTTCTGCCTTTGGCCTCTCCCCATCCTGTCCATCTTTCGCAATACTGCACACCGAGTTAGCCTCCTAAAATGTTCTCCAATGGTTCCTCTTGCCAAAATTAAAAATCTTTTATTATTCTATCATCTATCCATTCAACCAACGTTTACTGAGATCTGACCATGTGAGGCACCGTTGCAAGTGCTGCAAGGTGACACTGAACAGAGTCAAGTGCCTTCTGCCTTCTACCCTCAAATCATAGCGCATAGAGTTAGGACGGGTGTTCTCCTTACTCTCCACTGCTTCCTTGAGACTATCATCTTCCTTTCTCAATAAATCCTCCTCCCTCATTATCTAAAGGCCTTAGTAATTGTCACTGTCTCCAACAAGACTCTATCCAGCAACATTGCAATCATAAATCTTAATGATTATAATACTGATGTAAGTAAAATTTTTAATATCCTGGACTCTCTGTATTTAAAATCCTTTTTTTTTTTTTAAAAAAAGTTTTTTTTAAAAGAAACGTACAGGCAGGAATGAAGATGGTAGCAGGCAGGAAGACAGGAGGAGAGAGGAATCAGCAGCACTTTATCTTTCATTTAGTTGTTCACAATGGTCGTTACCCCTGGGCCTGGCTGGAACTTGAACCCAAGGGTATGTGACCTCTGTCCTTTGGAGGTGATTGACCTAACCGCTACTCCTCCAGGGCATGCCACTTCTTTTCTTTGTTGTAAGAGGAAGGAAGAAGAGGAAGGAATACGCTTGTAAGTTACTTAGTTTAGTTAACCCCACTCTCACCCCAGGTTGCAAAACCTGGTCCTCCGGCTTCACATGGTCCACACCCCAGTCACCAGCTTGTTACCTGAGCTTCCAGGGCGCAGTCAAACTCCTATAACTGCTCTTGTCTTCTACCTACCCCGCCATCTACTTCCATCATCCTCCCACAGACCTCATAATTACCCAAAACTGTGCATTCTTCACAATTTCAGTTGAAAACATACTATTCTCCAACTACAACTACTTTTGCTCCTCTGCAGACTAATGATTCTCCAGCTCCATGACTAAAGCTGATTTGATTATTCATCTGTGTCCATTGTCTCCAGTCCTTTCTGGTTTCACTATTTCTTTGGGTAGCTGATATTCCATGGTCCATCCTAATAATCAATCCCTGTGTACACTCTCAACTCTCTTGTCCATTCTTGACCAATTCACCTGGTAATCAGTAATCCTGGATCAGTCCAACCCTTTGTTCATTCCACATCTGACATCACAGTCACACACTAACATGACTGGAAAAAATGCACAACCATGTAGCTAGTCTCACTTTAAGTATATGACCACCCACTTTCAGTAGTACCTGGAAGTGCCACTTACATGTCCCCAGTTCATTCATTCCCCAACTCTGTCAAAGACTATGAACACCTTCTCTTTTCTCATACTTTCTTGTTCCATGCCACTCTCGTGACCTCATTTCCCCTTTCACTGAGTAGAAGCAATGAGAAGATGAATGTCCCTCTTGTGTCTCTGTCCATAGCCAAGGCCATCTTCTCCTCCATTCACTGGATCTCATCCTTTCTCATCTCTTTCATGACAATGCTCCAGAAATTGTGTCTTCTCTTGCAACATAAATTTGCTCTCTCTTCATCAAATGTGAGACTTCCCCCATTTAAAAAAAGAAAAACAAAATTCTTCTCTTGGTTATATTGAAAATGATGACAAAGTGTGACTTCCAATGGAAGTCAATAGTAGAAGAGTTTATGGCTGAGCTTTTAAAATGGAAGGTCTATGAACTCAGAGAACAGGAACTTTTCATTTATTTTTTTCATTTATTCAACAAATTTTAATTAATGATTACTTTTCATCGAGCTATGAGTATCTGGAAATTAACAAAAGAGACTGTATCTTTGTACTCATGTAGATTACATTAGTAGTGAGAAAAAGACAAGAAACAAAGAAGAAAGTAAACAAATAATGTGAAAGACGGGTAACACGTGTTTTGAAGAAAAAGAAATCCAAAGGTTTTAGGGTGGAAATAATATGGTTATGTCTAGAAAGATAAAGTCTGTGTTTGATAAGGTAGGTAAGTCTAAGGGATGGGGACCAGATTAAGGTCAAATATGAGTCTGGAGATCCAAGGAGAAGGCAGGAAGAGATAGAAATCTGAGATTCATCAGTGCAGTGTCTCAACAGTAGATGACATCACAAAGAGAATAGTCTGAGGAAAAGAAGGGATGAGGGTTCGAGTTCTGGTTCATACCATATTAAAGATACAGAAGCGGAGGACAAAAACAAAAAGGGAGACTGAAAAAAGAATGGCAGTGAAGTCTAAGGTATATGGAAAAATATTCTGGAAGCCCAACGAAGGAGGCAGTTCATATATCATCTGTGTCAAATCCTGAAAGGTTAAGATGAGTTCAGGGAGGGGAGCACTGGATTTGGCAACCCAGAGTGGATGACTTTGACCAGCCCTGTGTCAGAGGAATGATGGGGGCAAAAGAGAGAGTGGAAATGGCAGGAAAAGGAATGGAGAAATAAGAAGAAACATTTTCTAAGAATGTTTGTTCTAGGGAAATAGAGAGTTCAAGTGGTAGCTGGAGAAGGATGCAGAGTCAAGAGAAGTGTTTGTATTGTCTTTTAAATTTTATTGAAGAAGCACAGCATCATAGTATCATCTAGGTTTAAGATGTGAACCACCGGAAATCAACATCTGTAGGTAACACATTCAGTTTACCACCAACCATTCAGACCATTCAGTTCTACCTTTCCCCACAGAGCTTACCTCTCTTATTCAACTAACCCCTGGCCCCTGCCTCCTTCCCTCTGGTAACCACTAATTTGATTTTATAGACTAAAAGACTATAAGTGGGAAGAATGGGAAGAGAGAAAAAATAATCAAGAGATAACAAAAAGAAAAACAAAAGCAAATTGAATTAGATACTAGGAATATGCTATTTCTAATAATGAATATTATTATTCCATGTAGCTATTAGAAATATATTATTGTCAGGAAATGATAGTTGGCATTTTTTTTTTTTTTTTTTTTTTAAGGAAAAGCATCGGTAGGAATGAAGGAAAGTAGGAAGAGAGAAGAGGAAGAAACATTTATTTTTTTATTCAGTTGTTCATCTTGGTTATTTCCCCAGGTCCTGGGTCTTGAACCAGGGACCTTGGGATGTATGTAAACTGCGCCTGGTTTAACCCGGTAACGCCACCAGTGTGCATGGGTTTTTTGTTTGTTTGTTTTTAATGAAATGTGCAGGCAAGAATGAAGGTGAGCAGACAGGCAGGCAGGATGAGAAAGGAGGAAAAAACACTCATTTATTTTATTTTATTTATTTATTCATTTATCTTAGTTGTTCATCCTGGTGGTTCTCCCCAGATCCTGGACGTAAACCTGGGTCCTTGGGATGTATGTGAATTGTGCTGGCCAGCAGAGGTGGACCCTCTGCTGCTACGTACCAGAGGATGCCCAAGGATATGGCAGTTGTGTTGGAAAAAATAAAGTAAGGGAAAAGGATATGATGATGGTCTGAGTGGGTTCTCTCTTGTATCATATGGTCAAGAAAAGACTAATACGGTGACATTTGAGCAGAAACCTGGAAAAGTGAGACAACCATGCATATTGAGGGGTAAAAGCATTCAAGCATGGGGAACAGCAGGTGCAGAGACTGAGTAATCCTGTGTGAAAGAAGCAGTCAGTAGGCCTTCAAACCTGAGAAGGACAAGATGAGGGGAGGGGGGCTGTGGGTGAGCTCAAAGAGGAAGCACGGCCAGGCCAGATCACGAGGGGCTCACATGTCTTAACACACCATTTGGGTTACATTTTTTCCTGAATAAGAGCAGAACCCACTCATTGTTTCAAACAGACGATGACTTGATGTGGGTTAGATGTGTTTAAAGATCACTATGGCTACTGCTCGAGGAGTCTGTACTGTCGGGGGAAAACAGTGGCCAGGAGACCACTTAAAAGTCCTAGAATAATCTGAACAAGAGAAACAATGATGTCAGCTAAGATAGTCAGGGTGTGCAGGGGTGAAAGTAATGATGAAATCAGATTCCAGACATAACTGAAGAGGGAGCAGAACAAGGTACAGGAGCCAAAGCATTGCACTCAAAGTCATTCAGTCCCTGATTCTCAAATGCATGTTACAAGCAAATGTTCTTTTTAACTACTTCCTTCTAAATCTCCATTTGATCAGTTTTCTATAAATTTCTTTTCACAAAGTACAAACTCATCAAAACAAATACATTGGGTAAAGTATTTCTTGAACTTTTGCAAAAAATGTGCTATCAAACACTAAATGAGCTAGGTTTCCCATTGTAATGTCCATGAAGAGTTCGGTATTTCATATGAAAGGATCACACGACCCTTCAATGTGTAACATTTACCATGGGTGATTCAATTGGCCTTTCCTTTCTCTCTCCAATTGTCTGTGACACTCTACTCCCTTTAACTCCTTAATCACAAACACAGCTCTTTTCAGACATGTCACTTGCACAAAGGATGTGTAACTTGAAAGCTGACTCCCTCTTTGAAAAGGTCTACTCATGGTCCCTTCTTTGCTATGGGTCTGAATTCCACGTGAAAGACTGAGTGAGAAGTTAACTGGCTCAGCATTTCCCAAGACAGAGAAGAGCACATGTGAATTTCAGGCAAGAGGTGGTCTGATCAGGTGTCAGGACACACTGTAGGCCCAACCTTACTCTTCCACTGACTCCAGATGGGACCTTCCATGGGTAGCTTACCTTCCTGTGCCTCAGTTTCTGAGTCTTACAGGGGCAGTCACATAGTATCTCTAGCATGGGTTTCTGGTGAGCATGAGATGAGTAAATGCTAATAAAGACCAGAAAACCTATCTTTTAGGATTCTCAATGGGTGTTAGTGTCGCCTAGTGCTTGGCCATTTCCTCAAAGTGGTTAAACCAAGGCCGCCATATGGCTCAGTTGTGTTTACTTTTAGGAATCACTAGAGTGGCGTAACAGGCAAGGTGACAGAGGATAATGGAATTTACGAGCAGAGATTTAGACAATGATAGGGGCTAGACTGTCTCAACTCTGGAATGTAGGCACTGAGATCTATGAGAACTAGCTAAACACTACAGCAACGAAGAAGAGATAAGGGTCAAGAAGGACACACTAAGTCCCACCCCTCTGCACCATGACAGCTCTGATCCAGACCAAATGAGGACTAGGAGTGGGCGTGCTCCCTTGGTCCTGGACTTTCCCACCCAATTACGCCAAGTCTGCAGACGTCAGAGACCTACACACTGCCCCTTCCCTCCCCTTCCTTTGCAGAAAGCATTTAACCCAGCATCCCCAAGTGGGACAAGGCTGGAGAGGCATTTTGTGCAGAAGCTCCCCTCTCCCTCTTTGGCTGCAATTGACTGGGGTTGTTCAGGCTGAGAAGCATCATCCCCATGTCTGACTTGATTTGAAATTCTGTTCCAGTTTTCATGACAATTTGCTAAAAGTTAATTTGGGCACACACATACCCAACCAATGAGCACCAAATTATTAGAGAGGGGTGCAGGTTTCCCCAGTGGAGGTGTGATACCCCTCTGAGCCACTGTCCCAACCACTCTCTCTCTCCCAGCCACTCCTGCAGCAGCCTGAACAGGCCTCCTCTTCTTCACTGCTACATTAAATAATGCACCAATTAGTACCAGATTCAACTCTAAAAGTTAATGTAAGTCTATCTTTGGTTAAAAAAATACATTTCTTTAACTGTTCCTACTTGTGGCCCTCAATCTTTATCAGCTGGAAGGGAAGAAGAATCTAGGTGATACTGGTGATACTATCTATTTATTATTATGAATCTCTGTCAGTCTGCTGCATTGGAACTTTCCTGTGACCAAATCAAAGAGTCATAGCAATCTTAGATCAGATCAATTCTCAATTAATTTCTTCTCTGAGAGGATCATAACTATCTTTTGCCATTAAGTTTTAATTAAAATGTTTCTCCAAGTAGAAAAGAAATACTTGATGGATGGCAAGCAATAAATTTGGATCCTGGAATACTGCAGTCCCGGGTCTGAATTAGGTTTCCACTCTTACAGATTTATGAACTTGGGAAAGTCCTTAATATTTAGAACATTGATTCTTTCACCTGTAGTACAGTTGAGACAAATGAGGGCACTTATCTCATGGTATATTGTGAGTGTTAAATGAAATACTGCAGATAAAATAACAGAGTGCCAGACCCTTAGTGAATGCCACGGGGAATGTAAAGGAGAGGGTGGGAAGAAAGGAAAGAGGGAGGGAGGGAGAAGGGTGAAAGAGAATTAAATAGGAAGGGTAGATCAATTACTATTGCAGAAAGAAATCTGATGAAAATCCACATGAAGAAAAAAGGGTTGTTTTTTTTTTTTTAATAAACTGTCAAATACTATGAAAAATGCTTTGAAACATGGTGCATGCTTTTATTTGAAAAAAGAAAAGGTTTCTTTGCCTCTTTTTAAATATAACTTCTCTTAAGAAGGATCTTCTTATGTTACCCATGAAATAAAGTTGGACTTTTTTTCATATTTGGGATTTGTTCATATTCTTATTACAAGAACACAAGCATTAGCACATTAAGAATAATAAAAATAATGATTCTTCGTGGATGAGTGTCTATTCTTCAATTTAAGTAAGCTGCCATTTTCAAAATTTCCAGTATTTACATTAATTGGAAAATCACCCTCAAGGTTTGAAACTTTTTACAGCTACAGCAAAAGAAATCAAAGTAAAACTACATAACTTGGACTACATCTAGCTAAAATGCTTCTGCACAGTGAAAGAAACCATCAATAAAACAAAAAGGCAACCCACTCAATCTGAGAAGATATTCACACAGCATATGTCACATAAGATTTTAAGCTCCAAAATATATAAAGAGCTCATACATCTTAAAAAAAAAAAAAAAAATAGGTGTGCCTTGATGGAGTAGCAGTTAGGTCAATCACCTCTGAAGGAGCACAGGCCACATACCCCTGGGTTCAAGTCCTGGGGGGAGTAACCAGTGTGAACAAATGAAATACAAAGAAATAAAATTATTCTTCCTCCTCTTTTTTCCTACCTGCCTACTTTTTTCCTACCTGCCTACTTACCTTTCTTCCTGCCTACAACTTTCCTTTTAAAAAATAAATTAATACAAATAAAATAAAATAAACAACCCACTCAAGAAATGGGCAGAAGAACTGAACAGAGACCTATTGAAAGAAGACAGAGTGCCTACAGACACCTGAAAAAATGTTCTACATCACTCATCATCAGATAAATGCAAATAAAAACCACAATTAGATATCATCTCACACCACTGAAAATGGCCTATATTAAAAAGGCTAGAAACAAAAAGTGTTGGAAGGGGTGAGGAGAAAAAGGAACATTTTACACTGTTGGTGGTAATGAAAGTTGGTACCACCTCTCTGGAAAACAGTATGGAGAGCACCGCACCACCACCCCCCTACCAAAAAAAAAAAAAAAAAAAAAAAAAAAAGATGGACATACCATTCAATCCAGCATTCCCACTCCTAGGCATATACCCAGAAGAGACAAAATCTCAAACCAGGAAATATATCCGTACCCATCTGTTCACAACATCACAGGTCACAATAGCCAAGAAATGAAAACAATCTAAAATCCCAACAAAAGATGATGGATAGAGAAGGTGTGGCCTTTATACTCAATGGAATCCTATGCAGTGACTGAAAAATTAAACCTATCCTTTGCAGCAATCTGGATGGAATGGGAGGGGATCTTGTTAAGCAAAATAAATCAGAAAGAAAAAGAGTAGAAGATGGTTTCACTCTTACATGGAATATAATGAAATGAAACAAATAAACAGAGGAACCCCAGCAAAATTCACAGGACAGAAAATGATGGCTGCCACGGGGCTGGGAGAGGGGAGGGAAGGAGAGAGGGGACATGGTGGCAGTAAAGGACATTGGAACTGTGGTGATGGGTGTGGTGAGTAATTTCCACAGACTGAGAGGTGATTCTGATAATTAACATTAGTACGGCTTTGTAAACAAAAGAAATAATAATACAATTATAATAAAATAAAAATGAAAAACAATTTCAACCATTTGAAATATGGCATGCCACATGTGAGAGTATTCAACACAACATTCAAGAAGTTGATTTTTTCCTAAACATTGGCAAATGCTATATAACACAGACATGCAGATATCTTAGGAGAAAATAAAAAGAAACTGCTCCAAGCTTAGACAAGGTGGGTAGAGTGGTCTCCTAATAAATAAGCAGGATATCTGCAGGCTGAATTCCTCCAGATTCAATGAAAGTTCTATTTATTCACTGAACGCCCAGCTTTCCTTCTTTATTGAGAGGCAGTTCTGTTTTATCATATTCATGAATCGCTGCAGTAGAATGATAATGAAAAATGTAACCAGAATGTTGATAGGAAGAAGACTCAAGGGCAAGCCTGAAAATAACCAGTTTTCTGGGATGGAAATCTAATTCTATCCCAGCAGGTAAAGTCCAGCTTTGCATTTGAAGAACAAATGCAAACAGTAACATAAAAGTTTCCTTATTGACAGCGATGCTGAGACCCACTTTCTTGTGTTTGCACAGAAGCATCATCATTTTGTTCTACCAGGAGGAGCACATGACACAGTCATATGCAAAGGCTGCCTGTGTGGGATCTAGGCTTACAGTCACTGGCTGTGTGTCCTTAGACAAGTTACACAGTCTCTCTGTACCTTCTTTTCTTCTGTAAATAAGAGATACTCATAGTACCACTTCATAAGTTTGTGACAAGAATTAAATAACATAATGCCCTAAGCACTCAGGACAATGCCTGGAAAGTTCTCAATACATCTTAGTTATTATTCTCCTTATTCATTTTTCTAAAGTGGAATCCATCATGCTAGAAATCAAAACTCACAGTCTGTGCACACATGGAGAGTTTCATGACTGACCCAATATTCTACCCTCTAACCCGCATCCCTCTTGGAGAGGCAGTAGGAAATTTTCTTTTCAGAAACAGGCATAAGAATGCTGAGCTTAAAATAAGTGTCGCATCTCCATTGGCTCATTCTGAGGAAGAAGCCATGTTGCAGCGGTAGCTTAAGGGACATCAAAACAGCCCAAGACCTGGAATGAAACCCCTAAGTATTTTGCAATGAATCAACCCTCTTACCTGAGCACATGTTTTCTCTTCTTACATACAACTTACATAGGTATCATGATTTTCATCATGTTACCTACATGTTTTCACTACAACAAAAAAAGCAAGGGAGGACCATTGGAGGATATCTAGAAAGAGATGGAAGGCGTTTGATAATGTATGAAAAAGAGCTGTAGATGTTTACTTAAATGAACTAGGGAACTTATATAATAAAGTGAGAGCTTTCTGTGTTTGACTCCAACAGATATTCATGAGAATTTCCCGAAGGTTTATGAGATCTCTCTGAAACCAGATTTATTTCATAAGAAAAAGCCAACAGATACATGAATAATTTGATTTTCAGGAATAACTTGTCACCATCCCAAGTCCTTAGGGACATTAATGGCACTTTTTTTTAAAAGGAAAAGTACGTACAGGAAGCAGAGTCAGGCAGGCAGACAGACAGAGAGAGAGAGAGAGAGGAGGAAGAAGCACTTGATTTAATTTAGCTGCTCATCTTGTAAACTCCCCTAGTCCCCTGGACACAAACCAGGATCCTTGGGATGGATGTGGTCTGCGCTCTCAGACAGAGGCAGTGGATCAAACCACTACTCCACCAGGGTGCTCCCATTAATGACATTTATTTGTAAATTAACTGGATGGGTAAAGCCCTGCCTGAGCAGGAACAGAATGGCAACCTTTCAAGAACACTGTAGGCTGATTTGGTTTAGTTCTGGGGAAGTCACAGGCTTCAGGACTAGTGACTGAGTCCTTTCAAAGATAGTTGCCCTGGGGCAGGTCACCCATAAGAAGACAGGTTTATCTGCAACTGAGCTCTGACATATGTAGACAGAAACAAGAGACTATTTCTAGAGCTTTATTCTCATCAGTCATTCCCACCCCTGGAATGCTAGAAATGAGCATAAGAGGAAATGCGCCAGTGGATTCAGGAAATATTTGTGAGCATATCAGACCTCAGAACTCTTGCTGGAACAATCCAGGCCACTATCATCTATTTCAGGAGGGAGATTTTACCAAGTAATAGAGTTGGTAAAAGTGCAAGAATATTTCATCAATGTTTTAAAAATGGGGATGATGAAGTTATCTGCAGAAAGAGGAATCAGGCCAACATTGACAGTCCAGCTAAAATGAAATACTTAGAATAGGCTTCAGAAATCATACTAGGACCAGATTTAGGGAAAGATTTTTGGAGAACAACAGAAACAAACAAACTGGGAACATAGTTTCCCACAGTTCCCTGTTAAAGAGAAATCTTGACAGGGTCAGGTTTTATTTCTAGGAAAAAAGTACATCAGGAGACAGGTTATCAGTATGTTGTGGGCACCAAAAATAAATATCTGTCTGCTTTAAAACAATATAATATATTATCATCCTTAGAATACATAAAGCCATAGTTAAAAAATCAAAATCAAAAAACAAAAACAAACCCACAAATAATCCCAAACTTCAGTTATCAAATGAACCAAGGGGATTTCCTTTACCTCCTCTGTGATGCCCCTCTTGTCTAAAGCTGTCAGACTCAGCGAATTATAATATAGGACATGGAGTTACATTTGCATTTTAGGCAACCAATAAATGATCTTTTTTTAAAGGAAAGGAACAGGCAGGCAGGAAGAGAGAAGAGGAAGAAGTATTTCTTCATTTTATTTAGCTGTTGATCTTGGTTGTTCCCCCCGATCCTGGGATGCGAACCCAGGTCCTTGGGTCGTATGTGGACTGTACCGTCTGGAGACTGGAGACTTAACTGCTAAGCCACCACAGCATGCCAACAATTTCTTAGTATAGTATCCCATGCAATATTTGTGACATAATGCTAATACTAAAAAATCTCTTTGCAGTTTATTTAATATTCAAATATAACTGTCTAGTATTTTATCTGACAAAGTTATACCCCATCTCTGAAGCTCCCCTGCTTTAAGTTAATAGGAAAGTAAATCCATATTCATTAATAACCAAATAGGGAGGCTGAAAAGTGTCTTTCTACTTGGTTCCAACGCTCACTTTGAGATCGCTGATAAGGTACTTGATTTTACCATGTCATAGTGACCACATCCATAAAATGGAGTCAATCATGGTTCCTCCCTTGCAGGGTTATTTTCAGGATTATATGAGATACTACAGATAAGAACCTAGCACAGTTCTCAACTCATAGCAGATACTCCATCAACATTATTGTTGACAAGAGAAATGGTGAAGAAATAAAGGAGCCAAAAATAGGCATCAGGAATATTCCTTTTCTTTTCTTTTTTTTAAAGAGAGGACAGAAGGTAGGAAGACAGAGGAAAAAGAAGCATTTTTTATTTTAGTTGTTTTACCACACACACACAGACACACAGACACACAGACACACACAGCCCCGGCTCACGAGCCCAGGTCCCAGGTCCTGGGGTTTTCCATTGGGCACACCCCACCCATCTCAAGTCCAGGACTATTTCTTATCTAGTCATAGATAATTAAGAATGACCAATGATTCCATTTGTTAAATAAATAGGGAGTATTCATAGGAATAATAAGAACCAACATGAAGGCAGCATATTACAGTTTACAGCAGGGCCTTTAACATCCATTTCCATGTACGAGTGCAAAGTGCATCTTTAAAAATAATTCAAGACAGTGATTCTCAAAAAAGAGGGACTGTGGGAAAAAAAACCAAGCACAGACCCATTCAGGGTTTGCCTCATAGCCTTCATGCAAACCCCCTCTGAGGCCGCTTCTCTCAGTCATCAGGGATTTCAAAGAAATCTATTATAACTCATTGAGAGCAATCTTTAGGTATGCACACGAGGCAGAAAGGACTTCTGGACCCAAATGTGTCTTTCTGTCCAGAACCTTGCATAAAACAATCCTCAAGGTCGTCATCATCAAATACAAAGGGTAACTGGTTCAGCACAGCTGGCAACAAAGGGTCCAGGCAGAATGGCCAAGAAAGCTATGGCCTCCATTCATCGCCGGAAGAGCCCAAATGCTTTTCCCCTTTGAGAAGGGCGAACAGCTTTCCTTCCAGGAGAGCAATCTCTGTCCCAGCAGTGAGCTTTACATGCAGAGAAGCTACATCCTTTCTTTCTGTGGCTTTCCCATGTCCTTGATTGGGAAACCCACCCTTTTTCCAGTGTCAGAATCTCCAACTTGCCTCCAAGGTGCCATTTATTTCTGACCTAAACATACATCTTGTCTATGTTGTGAAGTTAATTAAACAAGGGGGCCATTGTACTGCGGTGACTCTAAGGCCATGGGCTACACAAGCAAACCAAGATTTAAACCTCTAAATGCTGCAAGGCTACAAAATCAAAAGGACAACCAATCATACACGGTCAAGGAGGTTTCAAGCTGTAGCCAATCAATCATTTTCTTCTTGGCTTCAGCCTGCCTTTCTCCAACGTCTCTCTCCCTTATTCGAATTGATTTTTGCTGAAATAAACTCAACATTTTTTTTTTGCCATGTTGCAGTTTATCTTTTAATAGTGTTAATAAGTACAAAGCTTCTTTCTCTGAAAAATTCTGATGCCCTAAAATTTCCTATGTTCCCTTCTGCAAATACTTAGTGTTTTTGTCTCTTTATACAGAGCAAGGGGGCAAGGTAAAGGTAGGCATTTAGAGTTTGGTTGGTGTTTTTTATTAAAATGGCAGCCAAGTCACATCATTTCAACCCAAAAGATGTTCCTTTAACATGGATTTATGTACTTCTCTGTAGAGTGCCGAATAAACAAAATTCAAGAAAGCAGGTGCAATTTGTATCCTGGTAATGGATCCAGTTAAATAAAGTCAAGACACTTCCCATATGTTAGCCCTGATTAGCTTACTTTCCAAAAGAAAGGAAGCTCTGTGACCATCACATTCTTTGAAAACCTAACATGCAACAGCTTCCTAGTAACTTTATTTTGAAATATTACTGATAAAGGTTTGTCAAGTAATTGCCTTTCTAGCTTGCCTTACCCAGAAGATGCCTTTCTACTATTAACAAGAGGCATTTAAAATTCCTGTGAGAAGACAAGGTAGATTCATGTATGAAAAGCATGACTTTGAGGTGCTTGCCCAGAGCTGGAGGGAGGAGAGGATAGGAAATTTGTGCTGAACAGGGGAAGGAAAACAGGAGGTATTTACATTGAATGGTACAAGAGTTTCAGTCTGGGAAGATGAAACATTCTGGAGACGATGTTAGTGATGATTGTAGAACAATATGAATGGCATAATGTTCCACTTAAAAATGGTTAAAAGGGTACATTTTATGTGATGTATACATTACCACAATAAAACAAAAGAACAGAGGTAAGCTAACATAGATTATTAATTGGAAAAAAAGCTGGGATGTGAAGGATAAATAACTAGACAGAAAGAAAAAGAAAAGAGATGGAAGAAAAAAGAGGCTGATCGGACACCCCCTTCCCCTAGAGTGAGTTGGGGGGTGGGTGGCAGTAATCCCAAAAGGAAGAATAGCTTGAGCCTCCTCCCCCACAATCAAAGAGGGCCCCTCACTCAGAAGACACTAAGTGAACACCTGCAATGAGAGGGAGCTGTGTGTGGTGGAGAATAATAGAATTCAACCTCAAGTCATTAAACAATGGCATTGCTGTGGTGCCCTGATGCAGTCATGGATAAATCAGTTGCCTCCAGCTGAGCACAGTCCACATCCATGCCAAGAACCCAGGTTCACATCCCAGGGTGGGGGAAAAACAACCAAGATAAATAACCAAGTAAAAAATAATTTAAAAGTACTTCCTCCTCTCTCTTGCTGCCTGCCTGCCTGCTCACCTTCATTCCTACCTGCACCTTTTTCCTTGGAGAAACAAAAACAAAAACAAAACAAAACCTGCCTACAAATAGCCAATAAGCATGTGAAATAAAAGTCAGCATCATTGATCATCAGAGAAATGAAAACCACAATGAAATGTTACATTAGGCCCATAAGGCTGATTACAATCAAACCAGAGACACTACCAAGTGTTGGCGAAGATGAGGAAAAATGTGAGCCTTCATCCATGGCTGGTGGGTGCAGTCACTCTGGAAAACATTCTGACAGTTCTTGAAAAGGTTAAACGTATTATCGTGTGACCCAGCAGTTCCATCCCAAGGTGCATCCCTGACAAATGAAAACATCCCTCCAGACACAGTCTCACATGTGATTACTCAGAGCAGCATTATTCATTAACAGTCCCAAGGCAGAAATAAAAAAGTCCATCTACTCGTGAATGGACTCAAAACCAAACCAAACCTTGGTATATCCATTAAATGAAATACTATTCATTCAGCATTCAAAAAAAAAAAGAAAGAAAGAAAGAAAAAGAAATATGAAGAGGCTACAACATGAGTGAACTTCGGAAATGCCATACTAGGAAAAAAAAGCCAAACACAGAAGACCACATGTTGTATGAATCTATTTATATGAAGTGCCCACATTAGGCACATCTTGAGAGACCAAAGTAAGTTAGCGCTTGCCTGGGGCTGGCATGGGAATGGAGATGAACTGTTACAGGGCATGAGAGGTCTAACCAGAGTGACGAAAATATTATGAAACTAAAATATGGCAGTGGCTGGTAAATTTACTAGAAATGACTGAATTGCACACTTAAGTGTGTGGACTTCCTTATATGTAAATTTTATACCTCCACAAAGTTGTGCTACAAAAAAGGAATGGTAAAAAATATAATAATGTAATTAGAGGGTCTCACCAGTGAAAAGCAAACAAAACAATGAAGAAAGTGATGTATGAGAGGTAGGTAGGCTGGGAAGCATAAGGTAAAGATCCTGAGTTGACAACACAGGGAGTGGATTTGAGGAAAACCCGTGGTTCAGCAGAGCTGCAAGGTCAAGGTTGGTCTTCACATGTTCATGCAACATTTGTCCATCCAACAAATACCGACGGTTACAAATGATATGCTAGACACTTGGCTAGGTGCTGGGATACATGCCCTTATGGGAATTACAGGGGTGACTGAATATCATGCAATGACATCTATGGCTTTTTAAGTGCCTGGTAAGGAAGGAGCAGGTCCATATAAGGCTCCTACCTACATCAGTATATTTATTTTAAAGGAAAGGTGCAGGCAGGAATGAAGGCAAGTAGGCAAGCAAGGAGGAAGAGAGAGGAGGAAGAAGCATCTTCATTTTGTTTTTATTTTAGTTATTCAGCTTGGTGGCTTCACTCCTTCCCCCCTCCCCCCACCAAAGACACCCCTCCTGTGGGGATGTGAATCCAGGTTCATGGGATGTATGTGGACTGTGCTTAATTGGAGGTAATGAACCTAACCGCTACTCCACCAAGGTGTACCTACATCAGCATATTTAGAGGAAGTTTTTAAACATAAATTCTCCTAGTTCAATGTTCCTCAGAATGACAGAAATTTTTTTTATGAATGAATTCACTCTTCTTGAGTCATGTATATTTTCAGAATGACTTTGTCATTTCAAAATAAGACATGGTATTAAAACCTACTTACAATAAATCATATTTATGGCTTTCACGGGCAATTAATGATAACATTGTAAAAATGTGCCTTTTTTAAGAAACAAAATTTGTAAGCACTCACAGAGACACATCTATCACAAGAATATGACAGAAACCAAACTATTTTAGTGACTTCTGTGAATATTCTTCTGGGAAGCATCAGTGAATCAGGTTTTACTGAAATTCCTATTCAACAGAATATTTTGTTTTCCCATAGTAAAAGCTGGTATTGTTATGATATGTGGAGTAGCTATTAGAAATAGGAATAGCTGTAGATACACAAATACATGTTGAGGTTAATAGTTAATGAATATCAGTCATAGATGCAGAGAAAAAAATAATACCTAAAGATGAATACCAGGACAGGATAGATACATAATACAGCGTGGGGAAGATAACAGCATGATACTGGGACTGCAGGGAAAGGGAAATCAATGATTTCTGCCTAACAGAAACATCAAGGAGATCTAACAGAAAAATTTCCCAAACTTATATCCACCTAGAGGTTTCACAAATTCTTGAGTGAGAAGAGACAGCTAATAACAGAGGAATTAAATCATATTTGTAGGGATTTATTTAAATAAATCTATTATATTTTGCTTCATTTTTTAAAGGTATGGAATTCATTCCTCAGAGTAGGTTTCATCTTGTGAATTGCAAATCCTTTGTTCTTATTTTTAGAAAATACCCAGTTGCTCATACAAAGAGAAGAGAAAGACAGATTGAGATGGACAGCTAAATGGAATAGACTCAAATGAAACTTTAGCTGAGACCTGGGGCCAAAGGATGAGAAGGCTGATTAAGTATTAATCTTACAAAATGGCGCTTGGACAAGACTAGCTTCCACTGGAACATGCCATTTGCTCCTATAAAGCAAACTCCAGTATTTCAGATCACTTAAGTGTCTGTCTGCATTACTTCTGCAGTTACACTAGCAAAACATCTCAGAAACTAATTCTTAAAAATGAAGACAGAGTCAAAAATAACAAATCCAATTCCATCAAGTTTCACTATCAGCAACCATCCTTCCCTGTCCAAGGTGGAGACAGACTTCTCAGTCTTTGCAATAAAAGCCAGAGAACTACCAATATATCCATTCAATGTATAGTATTGTCTTGTAAATTCAGATAACCACAATTACAAATAAACTTTCAGTACCAGTGGCTATTGTTTTGATTCGTTGGTTTTTTTGACCAATCAGGCTACTATCCCATCTTTCATTGAATTTCACTCTAGTACTTTTGTTTGCTTTCTCTAACATTTTTGATGCAGATAACAAAAGTGCAACCTTCACATTAAAAGGAAAGCTTGAGTAAATGTATCACGTATATTGGTTTGTATGACCTCTATGAGTAAAGGCAGGAGGGATATCTCTCCTATCTCAGTCTAACAAAGGGATGTTACTTTTTCTTTTTCAAAGAAAAATTCCTAATCTATTTAAATTCTAATTATACCAACAAAAATGTTCAAAAGCCCTCCCACCCGCAGCTTTTGTTAACCGAAGCATAAACAGAATTCCAAGCAAGGAGGCCTGTTTGTGTCTAATGCAGGAATAGAGCAGAAGTAGTTGAACCCCTGATAACTTTTGCTACAGATGCTGTAATGGAGGCAATGATTACAAATTCATGCATTTAATTTGGACAGTGATAATTAGGTTGATTTCCAGATGACTCGTTTTGTAAACCTTTGACCATTAGCATTCCAGCTGGAGTGGGCCATGTGCTGCCTTCCCTCTGACATCAGTGGGAATCTTGAGTCAAGATCAAAGCCCTTTCTACCTCCCTGACCTTTCTCCACAATGCACAGTGAGGCCTGGTTCTCTGCTCACAATTTTCAGGCTTGCTTCACTGTTCCCTGAGGAGCAGTTGCAGACAATGTATGGGTAGATATTCACTGCAGCGCCTACTCCAGTCTCACTGGAAATCTTAAGTCTTGGATTCTAATTTCAGGTGATTTCCTAATCCAGATGCCAAATTTTAGGAACTCTTATTCTAGCTGACTCATTGAGGATTCAGTAGATAGAGAATAAACCCGCAGGGTAGAGGGCTAGTGATCGTTTTGTCCCACCAAGCCTTCCACAGACTCATTTTACTCCAGACATGACTTTGAGAGTCAAACAAGAGAAAGGTTTCCTTACCTTGATAGTCATGTCTGCGCTGGGTGTTTCTAGGGCATCCGAAGCTGTCTCATCTCCTTTTACCAAAACACTCTGCCATCCAACTCCTGAAAAAAAAAAAAAAGTCCCATTTGAGACAAGTTCATTCAGCTGGCATGGAGAGACAGCCAACTGTCACCTCACAAACTCCTGTCCCATGGGATGATGACCCACAACCCTTGACTTGCCTGGCAGTGGCCACTGGGGCAATCTTCCTTTCAGAAGGATGGCCACTCAGTCCCTCCTTTATTTTTACCTAACTTCCATCTTGGGAGCCCTCTGAGAAATCCTTATCTCATAGACAGTTGGATTCCCAGCCCAGAGTGGAGAAGAGGCTGGAATACACCTTCGGAATCTGGCTTCATAGTAAGGTCTTATTTGGGGTTAAAACAAATCCCAGAACACAAAACACATCCACATCTGAATCTAATTCAGCGCCTAGTCAAATGCCTCCAGATAACTCACTGTCCTAGATTCCACAGAAGTACTGGAAGCAACTGAGTTTGCACTCATTTTTAAAATCGATATATGATTTATCTCCAAGTCTCGGTAAATGTTACTGCTCCTTTTTCCTTAAGTTGTCAGACAATCTCTATAAGTGGGCACCTGGCAAGATGCTCTCTCCAACTTCGAAAAGAGATGAGGGGCTGGTGTTTGAAATATCTATGAACACAACAGAAGATACCCTAATGTAGATGCTATCATGTGAGTGAATGGAAGCAGAAAGTCTACATGAGCAAAATGTTTGAAGACAGGATAGCATATTTTTTTAAAATATAGATTTATTGCAAATAGAATCATCCTTAACCATTAATCAAGTAGGACTTCCCAGAGTTGATCAGGGTCTAGTTTAACAAGAAGATGCAAAATTTTGTCATTGGTATAATAACTGCCTGTATGGCTCTGGGTACCTGTAATCTAAAATATTAAGAAGACTGTTTTCTTACATAGACTTAAATTGTCTTTGTAATGTTTGTTTACATTATGAATTTCCTTGAACAATTTTCCCTAAGGATAAATCAAGGACAATATTCATCCCAGATCTGGGTGAATAACCCAAATGCCAATTTCAGCGGTCTAGCATGATGTTAAATCAGGATGGGCCAGCTTTTGTTTGTCACATAGTAAACATTTTAGGTTTTGCACTCATGTAGGTTCTGTGGCGACCTCACCTGCTGCCTTCTTAGAGGAGCCACAAGTATTTCACACTGCACCCACCGCCAGAGTTCTAGTATCCAGCACCTTGTTCCCTCTCTCCTTCCTTACGGTCCTTACCCACCAGGGCAGCCATCATCTTGTGTCCTGTGAGTTTTTGCTGGGGTTTATCTGTTTCTTTCATTTTGATATTCCACAGAAGACACCATGCACATTTGAAACTAGATTACTCTAGAAGGCTCTGTGCTGAGTCAAGAAAGGAGAGACGTGCATAGGAAAGACCAGCATTCTAGCATATTTGTAGGATTCAACTGAAAACCACCCAGATGGTGAAACAATAATTACCTGTCACTTTAAATAAACTAATACAAGAATAATTAGAGTTTAATATATTAGCTCTGGTTACATTGTCTTATTTTATATTGCATCCTCAAGAGCCTCATTTTACAGGATAGACACACAACACTCAAGATTCATGGGCTTCCAAATCCTGTGTGCTTACAATGTCATCCTGCTTAGTTTTGTTACTGTTTTATTCAGAAAGATAATAACACTATGCAAAGTTTTTGAATTTTACTTTCATCATGCTGGTTTTTCTTTTTAGCTACCTTATTCTTTTTGATAACTCCAATTTTTAACTTTTCTAAATTAAGGAATTCTGCCTCAAGCTTTCAATATGAATTTTAACATATTCTACGATATTCATTTTAAAGTGTGTTTCCTAAATATCTAGTAGATTGTATTCTCCTGGGTTTCTTTTGAAATAAGTATGTAATGTGATAAATTATGTTCTTTTCTTGGCCTGAAAAAAAAAAATCAAAACAGAAGAAACTAAGGAGTGGTAAAGGAAACTAGAACTCTGGTGGTGGATGTGTTGCAAAATGCACACAGATGAGGTGTGAATTCAATATCCTAAAAAGCATATAGTAATGTGAAACAGTAAAACAAATACATAGAGCATATAATACATAAACATATATGTATAATGATAATACAATGAATATCTATATATCCACCATATTGTTCAATTTTACCGGGTTTGAAATACATGTAAATACTAAGAAATGATATAAGCAAATAATTTAAAAACAAAAAAGATTCATGGGCTTCGGTGCACTCAGGTGGAAGAGGGCTGGGTGCAGTTCACATCCCGGGGCCGGGGCAACAACCAAGATGTACAACTAAATAAAATCAATGCTTCTTTCTCCTTTCGCTTCCTGCCTCTCTGCCTTTCTATTTGCCTTCATTCCTGTCTGCATCTTTCCTTTAAAAAGAAAAAGAAAGAAGATCCACGGGCTTCAGTACATTGCAAGGTGCAAGTAGCTATCTCTTGGGAGGTTTAGAATTGGGTCAGTTGGATGACTTGCCCTACAATTTCCTCTCAAGAAACTGCTGCAAGGAGGTTTTCAACTTGGTCTTAAACACACATTTCTGGGAGTGAAATCTTGGCTCAGGCACGAGCAGGTTATTTTCCCTGACATCCCTGACATTGAATTAACAGCCCTTCCTGGCTTAAGTCACTGTGGGCACCGGTTGGGTCTGGATGGCAGGAAGACATAGATGCCAGACATGGTGACAATTATATGATATTTCAATTTTATAAAACAGTCTGAATTGTTATTCAGAAAGTATTAATTTCCCTCCTCTCCCACTGTGGAAGAAATTTTCTTCCCTCTTCCACTGGTGGCCAATGTGACATGAATGGACACAGTGCAAAGGGTTGCGAGGGGCTTGCGCGGTGGTGCCTCTTCTCTTGAGCTTCTGTGAGAGCCTCGTCGGCCTGCAAAGGGCAGAGGTCACAGGAGCAGACCTGCACCCAATCTGCACCTTGGAGCTGTGTCAAGTCTCAACCAACCCATTGAGTTCTGGAAGGACTCAAGCAGCACTGGTGTAACAATAACTAAGAGAGATAATGACCACCAAAACTATAGAGAAAGTACTTCTGTCTTTAACTCTGCAAATATAATTCCCTGGGCTACATCAACATTTTATTGTCAAGTACTAATTCCCATTGATCCATACATTATTCCACTGTGGGAAGAATCTTTGCTATAATCATTCCTTTTGGAAGATAATAGTATTTTAATGGAAGGATATATAGCTATAAGAAAGATAAATGAGACGCAGTATACAGGCACTCTGAAGATTTCAGCCTGCAAACTAGAAAACACTTCAAGGTGCACCCTTGTGATGGCGGGGACGCTGCTGGGCAAACCATGGACAGCGAGAGGACCCGGCTTCAAGTTTGGGGACATGGTGAAAAACCAAAATGCACGAGTAAATAAGCAATAACGTTTCTTTCTCTCTTCCTTCCTTAAATGCTCCTTCCTCACCTTCCTTGCTCTTGAAAAAAAATCATGGTAGGATTGAGAGAAAACAGACATGCCATTTTCATCCAAAAATATTGATCCCGATTATAAGCTGTGAAGACAAAAAAAAAATTTTTTTTTTTTTTTTTTGTTTAAACAAGAAGCAAAATGTCTTCCAGAGAGAAAACTGTGTTTTGGAGGACAAAGCGACTTGAAAGAAGCATTTGGGTATGAAACAGTGGATGATGGAAGACAAAGAAAAAGGAAGATGTTCATCTAGCCAGAGGAGAGAAGCTGAAAGAAGCTGGGACAAGAATTGGTTGTTAAGAAATTCCCAGGGGGCATTAAAAAGGTCTTCTAAGATGAGTGATGATTAAAAATCAAATTTAGGTGCACCCCGGTGGAGTACCTGTCAGGTCTCTTGCCTCCAAAGGAGCTCAGGACACACACCACATACATCTCAAGACTGGGTGGTAGGGGGAATGCAACCAGTTTGAACAAAGAAATAAAAATTTTTAGTTTAAAATGCTTCTTCCTTTTCTTTCTTCCTGCTTGCTTGCCTACTTGCCTTCATTCCTGCCTGCACCTTTCCTTAAAAAAAGAAAATCTATTTTAACCAGGCAGGGGGAGGGGAGAGCCGATGGAGAGAGGGAAGAAGGAGTGGGGAGGTGGTGTCTAGGGTGGGAGTGGGGGTGGGGAGGGATCAAGGGGGACACGGAGGGAACAAGGAGATGGTGAAGGCACTGCAAGTCTGGTGGGGTGTGTGTGGTGAAATGCACACAGACTGAGCTGCAAATTCAGTATCTTAAAATGCCTATATAGCAATGTAAATGATAGAAATAACAAAACGATAAAAAAAGAGAGAAGTCAGTTTTAAACTCTTCATGAGGTGTCAGGATGCACTTTTCCCCTCACTTTTGTGCCGTCAGAGGGATCTGTTCCACACCACTATCTTGTGTTGGACCTGAGTCAGGTCCCACATCTGGACGTCAGGGTGGAGAGTGGTTATGTGCTCAGACTCCCTGCAGAGGCTGGATCTGGAGGACATGGGCTAAGAATCTCGTAGACCACAGCAGGCCTGCAAGCTACCCAGGAGAGGGCTACAGGTCAATTTTACTTGCAAACTAATGTGCAAGGGGTTCCTTCATCTTCAGGACTTAGAGGTGTAAGATGATGGACATTTCTTTATAGGAGGGTGTGAAAATGTCACTTCTTTTTTCCCAAATGATTTCCATTCCAGCAACATGCAAACACTGCACAAGGAGTCAGAAGGCAGCTTGCAAAGCCTGCTGGAGATCCCTTCAGCTCCAGGGTTTCATCAATGACTTTCAACACCGGCTTTCATATCCGTTTCTGTGATCACTATCCATGCAATGAAAAATCCACTATTTATAACTACAGCACCAACAGTGAACATCTCAGACATATAATTACAGGAGAGAGCATTCCACAGTGGTGTAGCTCTACTTTTTCGTCATGTAAGCACCCTCTCTTCTTATTTTAGGTGAAGAACCTAAAAAAAAATTTGACCTAAGAACACTGACAGTATATGAAATATTTCTTCATACTGAACTTTCAAATAACCCTTTTTCTTATACCTCCCGCTCCCTTTGCTGAAACCCATTTATTTATAGCCTCTTTGAGAAGAGAAATCAAATTTTAGATGACATCTATAATCCTTTGTAATACAATGACTATTTTTATTCCATTTTTAAAAGATTGAATTAAACTTTCAAGACAAAAATAACATCTTTCAGGACAAAAGATTGGATTAAACTTTCAGGACAAAAATAATATCTTTCTCCCAGTAGTGGAAGAAATTGAGACCTGTTCATTTAAAGCTGAGGTGTGCTTATAAATACTCCTTCAGGAACAGTTTTGTAAAGATCTTCCAGTAATAAATAAAATCAGACATCACCATTTTTTATTGCTTTTTATACATCTGCTCACCTAGCTGCACAAAGGAATCTACCGGTCAACCCAAGTTTCCAGTTTTCTAGCAGCCACAGCTCTGATCTCCATTCACAAGGTGCATCTGTGAATTGACAAGCCCTTCTCTTGTTGATTTCTGTTGGGAACAGTATTGCGACGGAGACGGAGTCGACAGGGCAGGGCAGCAAGCGGAAGAGAGGTGGGCTCAGCCCTGGATGGAGAAGCCAGGGGAGCACACAAGGATTTTCAGGCGAGAGGGATCTGGGCTAAAAGCAGAAAGCCATGAGGACTTGAGTTTACTAACTGTAGTCAAAATGGCTTTACGGGTTGGGACATAAGATTAGACTGAACAACGAAGAGGATAAGAGTCAAGAGGACTTGGTGGGAAAGCAACTGATGGCATTCTAGAAAACACCAGGTGATGCCACAGCTCTGCTCCTGGTTAGTACTTTCTGAAAGTACAATAAAAATAAAAATTAAGGATCAGAAGTTCAGACAGAGAAGGTAGCACGGCATGGAAGGGCGCTGGCTGGACCCAGGCCCCTTGAATTACCATGTGTCCCTAGGTGAAAACAGTAAGAAAGAAAAACAAGTCTGCTTGGACCCTTAAATGCCAGAGAGGAACCTTTGTCCTTGCTCATCTGTCCACATAGATCTGAGGTAGATCACAGGACCAAGTGGAAGACTACAGGGGTCATTAGTACCGCTCACCAAATGTTCCCAGTCCGTTCCTCTTGTGGACACACAACAGGGCTTTCCTGGCCTCTGGACTGGAACCTTAGATTGGTAGCCTTCTCGTCTTCCGCAGTGGATGGCACTGTACCAGGCAGTGGTGATTCTGTTAGCCTGGGTCACGGCGTGCGGAAGGCGGAGTACAGGCAGTCGCTGCAGGATGTTTTCCACCGCAGGACCGGGCGCTGTTCGCTACAGCACCACAACTGAATCCAGCCTTAGGGCTCTTGCAGACTGGACTTCTCCATCAATCTACAATTCCATTATAGAGCACTCTTTGGGTGTATGTTCTAGCCTCTGAATCAATTCTGCCATTTAAATTTTGCCTCCTCAGCTAGGTTACAATGGCCCATACTTTCTATTTCTTTGAAGTCATCGTTTCTGTTGTGTCCAGTGCTTATTGGGTAGGTTAGCTGTATCTCAAGAAGGTGTTAGGATCCAAAGACAAAAAAAAAACAGCCTGCTTTGTCACGACTGCCCTTGAAAATGCCTAAAATAGCTCACAGAATACAATATGACACCATACTTCAGAAATCCCAACAGAGCCACTTTGTGTTCCAGTCTTGGAACAGACTATATCTTCTGCTAAGTATCAAATGATGCTGTTGGCTTGTATGCTGGATCACATTGTACAAAAATACTTATCTTAAAATTCTAGAATTTCCTGGCAAGTCCTGGGCCTAGTGGATAAGGCCACATACATCCCAAGGATCCAGGTTCAAGACCTGGAGCCTAGGAGAACAACCAAGATGAACAACTAAATGAAAAGAAACAAAATGGTTCCTCCTTTCTCTTCCTGCCTTACTACTAATCTTCATTTCTGTGTGCACCTTTCCTTTAAAAAAAAAAATTCTAGAATTCTCAGGATTTCAGACTATGAAAGACAGAAGAAACTGAGACCAACAGCTGATTACCACCACTCTTGTCATCATTACAGTGGCACCATTTAGAGTGCTCTTGCTGCAGGTAACAGAAAGCCTATTTAATAGAGACACAAATAACAGAGGGTTGACTTCCTCATGTAACAAGAAGTGTGGCACCAGAGAGAGTTAATTCATTGGTTCCATGGCTTCAAGACCTCAGTTTGACCTCACAAAATGTTGTGGACTTTCCTCTGTGGCCCAAGGTCATAACAGTTCCACTGTCATGAAAATGGCCAGAGGCAGGAAAGGGAGGGGTAAGTAAGTCTTCCACAGAAGCACCCTCCACCTACCAAAGATGATCTCCAAAGTCTCCCTGAGCAAAGACAAAGCAAAACAAAAAAAAACGTGGTATAAGATTAATACTAAATCAATCATGGAAAGGATGGAATTATCAAAAGTGGGTTGGAGTTTATTAATCAGAGAGGGTCTCAGCCTTTTCTGGGCACAGTCATCTAGAGGAAAAATAACACAGGGGCGTGCCCTGGTGGAGTAGCAGTTTGTTCAGCCAGCAGTCCACATAAATCCCAAGGACCAGGATTCTCCTTCTGGAGTTGCCGGGTGAGGGGAGGGTGGGGACAATCTAGAAGAACAACTAAACCAAAAAGAGCGCTTCTTCCTCCTCGCTCTTCCTGCCTGCCTCTGCCCATCTTCATTCCTGCCTGCGCCTCTCCTTAAGAAACAAAAAAAAAAACCCCAGCATCCTGGCCAGCAAAAAAGAAGGGGAGAGGTTCATGGTTCTGGGACAACCAACCAGTGGGAAGCACACAAGAGGAAGTGCACATAAATAGAGAGAATCCCTCTCTTTCACAATTTTAGCTAGAAATATACATTCACATTATATAAGTTACATACACAGGTGATACTGGGTCTCAGCCTTCCCATGCCAGCTCCTGAATAATGTCTCCACCTCGTCCCTCTCTGGTGAACTCAAAACCCTGGTTATAAGGCCCACTTACTGGGGCATTAGGACTGGAGCAGAGAAATCCCTTGAGTATGTCTCTCTGAAAGTGTCTGTTCATTAATACTGCCCTAGAGGGTTTTTAAAAACTAGCTTACAAGCCCTTTTGGGCAGCGACTGGGCCTTAGAAATAGTCTTTGTGTCTCAAGTAACTGCTAAAGGAGAAGAATTCCTTTGGGGCAGCCAGATTTGAGGGATAGGAGTTTCAGGGTGATATGTGGGGAAAGAGAGAACATTCAAAGGGAAACAGCGGACTGCTAAAGGGAAGAGTGTGGAAGGTACTGGAAACTGTCCTACTGAGTTGATATACTTGAGATGTTAAAGAAATAAATTGGCTGTGTTTGGTCCTGTCCTCCAGAGCCAGGCAAGGCCTAGCAGCCTTAGGCACTCGCCAGCAAACCCAGAGAAGAGCTACGTAGAGACCCAGTCACCAGACACGAAATATCTGGGTAGTAGGACCCTGAGTACTTTGAAGACAAGGCTATCCATTCAGCATCCCCACACCCAGGCCCACGTTGCTCCTCCTTGAGGACAATCAATGGAAGCTCACATTTCCCTAACTGACCTGGATGGAGTCGGGAGGGTTCTGGAGACTGCCTAAGCTGCTTTCTCATCAGACGAGAAGTCGCCTCCATACAGACTAACCGTGTTTCCTTAAGATAAATTTGAAACATTGGGATGGCAAAAAATGGGACAGGATTAAGTGGATAGGTGATCGAATAGTAACGACATGTGGTCCAGCAGAACTTCACACAAATGGCTAGGGCCAGTACAAGAAATATTGACACCTTAGGGGAAAATCAAATTTGGTGCCCCTATAAGCCCAGCTCTAAATGTTCCACCTAAAACATGCTGCTTTAACCATCTCAGTGCCGGAAATGCCTAATAACCATCCCAGTGCCAGAGACACCCCCACAGTGACAGAGATAACCCCGACAGAACCATAAACAACTCCCATAGTACCTTCCTGTAGCTCATCTACACTCCAGCGTTCTGCTCCCTTTGAAGAAACAGGCACACAGGGTGAGAGGGAGTCCTCTTCCCCCATGGCTCCTATTTCCTCACAGGAGCAGGAACAGCAGTAGCAGCCATAGCCCACTGCAGTCAGCACTGGCAAGGGTCATCTTTAATGTGGGGCAAAAGGGGCAGCTGCTTTGGGGCCCCCTCAACAGACTGGGTCTGGAGCAACTCAGCTGCCCTCTTTGCCCTGTGTTAACAATGGCCCTCGTCTATTAAAAATGGAACAAAATTGACATATTAAAATGATGGGGAAATTTGGAAACATCAAAAAAGGGGACTCTCCTGTTTAAAATGGTACATATTCGGCCTATCTCTACAGTGTCACCTGAGGGGTGCTCCCCAGCCTCTATAAGGTCTTTTCCTGGTCAGATTCCTCACCACCTCACGAAGTCATGCTGGTTAGACAGCTGGAATGGACCATCTTAAGAAGATCTAAGTCACAACCAGTTTGGAGAAAAAGATCCTAGGTGATGATCTATGTACTTGGCTTAGGGACAGAAGAGAGGACACAATGGAGGCCCTTCTTGACTGTGAGGAGTATATCTTTTGTTTGCTGGGACTTCGGAGGAGATGTCTCAGATGTATCCAACCTTCTTTTCCATTCTGGTCCTTCTCTTCCTCATCATATTTGTGCCTCATCGCTCATCAGTCCACTGACCTAGACATAGCCATGGAAAGTGAGAAGTCTAGAGGCCATATTTTATGTTTCGGTGAAAGAACTGAGAACCTTAGATGGAGAAGAATATTCCAAACTCTTATAGAAGGCAGCTAGTAAGTTGGGAGTGGGAGATAAGATTGCCTGATCTCCTAGATCAGGGCTCTCCCTGGGAACAAATCATATCAAATCCATTTTATAGATACATTGTGACATCATTTTGCTTGATCACAGTGAAAAGAAGGGATTACGGTCTAGGTCTCTCCTTGCTGTAGTTGTCTTCCTCACCTAGTCTCTGCACAGAGACCCTTGAACTTGGGACTTGGCCTGGTCTTTTTCTTCCTTTGAATTACCTTTGGCCCCTCATGGGTTTAAAAAAATCTCATTTAGTTCACGGAGGAGTTCTCAACAGGCTGGTCAGTGAAACTTTGCCGGAACTTCTGAACAATGATTTGCCTTTAAACATTTGACTTTGGGAAACCCCACCCAAGGATAAGCTGATGGGGCCTGCTTCCTCTGTGTGGAAGCCCAGCCCTGGGCTCGAGGAGCAGGGCAGGATGTCACCCCACCCCAACCCACCGCACTCCAGGTGGGGGCTCATCCTTGCCGCTGAGCCCCATTCTTCTCTCTGGGGACCACTGTCAAGGCCAGGCCCTTGGCTTTCTAGAGGCAACAGTGTAAGGAATTTCCACTGCCTTGGCTCCCCTCTCACACTGAGGAGTGGGCTCACTTTTGGAAGACAAGTTATTTTCCTCAAACTTGCCCAGAGGTCATTGGGTCGCCAACCCCAATGACCTCCACGAATAAAGGAAGCATCTCTAGAAAGAACACTAGGAGGGTTAGATGTTCAAGAACCTCAAAGACGTACAAAGAAAAACCTCACGATCTTGCCAAGTGTGCCCTGATGCCTTTCGACACCACTGCTCTCCCCACCAGCCTGGCCACAGTAACATCAGTTATGACAAATAACCTGTACTGAGGAAGCGCCACGGGTCAAGAACAGTGTCCTGTATGCAGGATACTCCTCATCCAACACAGGCAGATGAGACAGGAACAACAGCATTACCCCTGTGCAGATGACAAACTGAGGCACAGAAACGTTAAAACAGGCATGCCATGGTGTCTCAATGGTGACATCCACAGGACACAGTCCACATGTATCAGCAGGCCCCAGGTGCGTGACCCTGCACCCGGAGAACAAAAAGCAAGACAACGCTTCCTCCGGCTCTCTCGTCCTGCCTGCCTGCCTGCTCCCCTTCATCCCTGCTGCACTTTCCATAAACAACAACAAAAACCTCAAAACCACCAAACCAGTTAGTGACGGAACCATTAGTTAATCCAAGCACTCTGATTTCAGAGGTTATTTGGCTAATCAGAGCACCCCAAAGAAGGTCATTTCTTTTGTTCTCAGAGTGAGGGGAACAAGAAACTCAAGGACATATTGAAAAAAGGATTCAAGAGGGGAAATGTTCTTTCTGAGGTTCCTGTTCAGACTGGCTTTTGAGCTCGCACACGCAGATCACATTGAGGCTGTGTGGTGGGGCACCGGAGAGGGACACAGCCCTGGCTGCTGCCAACTCACTCCGGGCGCAGTTCAGCGCACATTCACGGAGGCTTACAGGGCCTCTCAGTGGCAGCTAGGGTGGGGAAAAGTTCCAATCCATGGTCCTGGGAGGCCAGAACAATCTAGTTCTACAGAGGATGGCTGAGCAGCAGAAATCCTGAAAGAGGCAAGAGGGTTTTAAAACTATGAAAGTACCTAGTGCTTCTGAGCTCCACTCTGGCTTTCACCACCCGTAATAAAAACCCAGGACAAAACTGCAAGTGAGCTGAGGCGCAACTGTGCAGAAGAGAAAAGGTGGCACCTTGGGCAAAAGCTTGCTGATATCACATGACTTCTCCCCGATGCCTGGGATGAGAAGGAATAACAACTATGGTAACGATCACTTCTTAAGTGCTTATTACACACATATTGGGCTATAGTTGACATATATTATCTAATAGTCAAAATCCCCAAAGGAAGGGGGCACTATTTTTAACTGTACTTACCAGAGAGTAAAATTGAGGCTTAGAGGGGTAAATAATTTGCCCCAGAAGATACAAGTCAGAGAGGAATGTGGTTAAGGCTCCTGCTAATCACCTCTGCTAACTAACGTGTCCATGGTTGGTTAGAAGGGCGAGAAGGAACGCCCTTCTTGCAGTGAGAAGGCCTGCGCTCACCACATGCATACACCCCGTGCACACATGCAAACACACATATGCACATGCACATCCCCATGTGTGTACATACATACATGTGTTCCTGGGCATCAAAGTGCACCAGTTTTTCAGCTTCCACTGCATGCTCAGGAGTCTTGGACCTCCTCTGCAGAAAAACTAGCCTTTCCCTGTCACGGCACCTGAGAGTGTGCTGGGAAAGTGGGTTTTTCATCTCTGGTTCTGCTCTCAAAGGTCCATTTTTAGCATCCTTTGTTGGTACATGAAGGGGAAATAGACTTCAACTGCATGGATATGAGAGTACAAAGGTTTGAAATACAATGTTCTGAATGTGCTCTGGCAGAGTAGCAGCTGGGCACAATCCACATATGCCCCATGGTCCCAGGCTTTGCACAGGGGTTGGAGGACAACAAAAATGAACTAAATAAAATAAATAAAAATACTTCCTCCTCTCTCTTCCTACCTGCCTACCTACTCACCTTCATTCCTGTCTACGTCTTTCCTTTTTTTTAAAAAAAAATGTTTTTAAAGAGTTTTACAAGACATTTGAGGCCCACACCAATTTGGAAAATGGCTTTTATTGGCTGGCCTGAGGTAGTTCGCAGAAATGAAAGCTTTTTAATGCCACCTTGCTGCTTGCAGCAAACTCAAGCAAGGGCTACTGACAATCAGGTTTCCCTCTCAGAGGTTAGATAGCTAACAATTTAAAACTCTCAAATTATTTTACAGATATTACATTCAGTGGGACTCTTCCCCAAGTCCTATCAAGAATTCTGTTATATCTCTATAGAATCCTGATTATTTGCCAGACTGATTTTGCTATGCTGGGAGGATATCTGATATTTATCCCCTAAACAACATGACATACAATTAAATGAAAATTCAAGCCACCATCTTGGATCCAGTTTCTATGCAAAGGAGATTCACTGACCTATTAAGAATAATACAGCAAGTGGTGACAGGCATATGTAGGGTCATCGGCGTCTTTGGAGAATCATCCATCCAATTACCATGCTGTGATTTTCCCTTTTTTGGCCCTGAAAAGGGTGCCACCAAACTGGAGGTGAAGTGGAAAGCATGACACAGGAAGAAGCCTGGCCCTATCATGCCTTTCCAATGTGATCCTCCCTTGCAGGTACACCAATTCAGGTCCACTGAGGTAAAGGCCCCCAATTTATGTCTGTCCTCCATATCTTCATCGCTGTTATTTTTGAGATACATAATGGTTGTCACATCAATCCCAATTCAATCTCATTCATTCCTTGCATCTTTGCTGAGTGTTGGGCATCTTGCTTGGATGAGGAGACCCAGATGGAAAGACCTGCTCCCAGTCCTCAGAGAATGGACGATCTGTGAGGTGATTTTCACGCTGGGCAATCTGATTTCCAGCACTGTTCCTTTCTCACTGCATAGTAACTTCCTTGGTTAGGTAGCCAGGATGTTACATTTCCTCCCTGAGTTCCGGGCGTCCAGCCAGAGCTTCCTTTCCTTCCCTGGGGGGAAAGGGGTGTCTGCTGTGGGGTCAGGTGACCTATGGGAGCTCATCCAGTCATTTAGAAAACCCACCTGAATCCAGTAGAAGTGTACAGAAGAGAATATGTTTAAAAGAACTCTCTGGAAAATTCAGGAAGTTTCTTTGAGCAATCATCTCTTCAGAAGTTACAGTGACCCGTCTATCTTCTAGACATGCTTTGTTTGGTAGCAAGGCACTGTTATCTTTGTTTTAAATGACTCAGCTGTCAATATTTAAAGTTTATAAGAATTCACATGAACATCCAAACATTTAGTTTCTCTTGGAAAAAATTAGAAGATTTGGCAAAAGTAGGTCCATGTCCAGAATTCCACATGGCAACAAATGCCAAGAGCCAAGTAGCAATTACTACCTTTTGTATATTTTGGCTCTCTGCCCTCTCTGACAGGTCTTGATCTCCTCATGCTCTGTTGTGTCACTGGTGAGTTGACACAACTCATTCATGCTGCCTGGCCCCAGATGCATCTGAAGGTACAATCCCAATCTGGTTGAACTCCCTCAATAACTTGCATGAGGAGGCTCAGGGAAGTTGTGTCCTCATCTCACTTGAAATTCTGTTTTGAAGAAGACCTGTCTGGAGCAGATTGAACCTAAGCCACCAGCTGAAAAACTGATGTGGTCAATGCTGGTTAGTCACCCATTTTGGGAACTGGCAAGAATGTCACATGATCAGGGCAAGTTATTATTCACTACTGTGAGCCTTTGTTTTCTTTATACGTAAAAAGGGGCCACACAAGCACACCTCATGGACAGTTCAGGTTCAGTGCAAACCACAACCAACAAGCAAATTTTGCAATAAATTGAGTCAGATGAATTTTTTGGTTTCCCAGTGCACACAAAAGTTAAGTTTATAATATACTGTGGTCTGAGTGTGTAGTAGCAGTATGTCAACACACACAATGTACACATCTTGACATAACACATACTCTGTTACTAAAAACGTTAACCAGTATCTGAGTAGTTGGAAAAATGGTACCAATAAGACTTGTCCAACACAAGTTTGCCACAAACCTTCTTTGTGAAAATGTCTGTGAAGTGCAAGGAAGCGAAGCATGCGAATTCAATCAGATAATTAATGCAAGATAAATCCGCTCAGTGTCAGGGACACAGCAAGTCCTTCCAAGTTATTCTCACTGTTATCTTTATCCTGCGATATCACAGTGGCTTCACCTCTAAAGAAATGACTTCTAGGAATATGCGGCAACACAAATTGTCGAAGTGCTGCCAGGAGAGAAAGCAAATATCCCAATCTAAATAGAAGCTTCTAAAGTCTTCATGTCACCAAGATATAATTAGCCCCTCTCCCGGCTTGCTCAGCTATTTTCTCCACACAAAGTGGTGATGATTTGGTTCCTTCATTGTTCCCTGAATTACCATAGTTTGTATTTAGTCTTAAGTGGAAATTACTTCAGACACATTGGACATTTCTGACTCCAGATTTTGAGCAGATTTGGGCACCTGCAAGGAGACTGTGAATTAATCTGGAGTTAAGGGCTGAACTGTGCACCCAAGTTAATGATATTGAAGCCCATCCCTTAGATGTGATTGTATTTGGAAAGAGGGTCTTCAAAGAGGCATTTCAGTTCAAATGAGGTCCTTCAAGAGGGCCCTGATTCAATCAGACCAGTGTCCTTTAAAGAAAGGGACAAGTGTGCCCTGTGGCTCAGGTGGCTGGGCAGACCATGTAAAGCCCAAGGATACGGGTTCATGACCTGGGTTGGGGTGGGGAGGACAAAAAACAAAACAAAAATTCAAATGGATAAAAAATGCTTCTTCCTCCCCTCCCTTCCTCTTTAAAAAAGGAAAGGCTATTTGGACACACAATCAGGGTGCATGTGCACAGAGGGGACACAGGGCGGGACACATGCACAGTGCTTATCTGCATCAAGGACAAAGGTCTCAGAAGAAACCAATCCCCCTAACATCTTGATCTTGGACTTTTGCTTCCAGAACTTCGAGACAATACCTTTCTATTGTTTAAGCAGCCCTAGTAAACCTACCTGCTCACTACAGGTGGTACCACCTGGATCAAGGCATAAGACAGGGGAGTCCCTGATTCAGAATTAAGTGGTATGCGGCCCTGGGCTACTCCCAGAGCCAGGCATGTGGCAGAATTTGGGATGAGAGTGTCTCCTTGGAGGCAGGGGATAAGGAGCAAGACCAAAGAGAGGCAGGGCCAGGAAGGAAGAGCTGATCAGAATGGGTTCCAGAGACCAGACCCAAGCCTTTGGCTGGGATGTTGAATGCTCTGAGCAGGGAGTATGTGTGTGAGTGTGAGTGTGTGTGTCTGTGTGTGGGTGGGTGTGAGTGTGTGTGTGAAGGGGTGGGGGTTGGTTTGTTTAAAGGGTTTTAGTGCGCACTGCCACGGGACTGAACGTGCTGAAGGTAGAAGGATAAAAGATATGAATTATATTTTATATTGTTCTGTCTCAGAGCTGCTTTCAATTTATGAGTGCCTGTGAGATTGTAAACAAAGAAGCCAGAGGCTTTTAAGCTTAAACCCCCATGTGGGAGCTTGACCGGCTACAGAAGTCTGGAAGCTCCACACCGGCACTGTTGGATGAGTTGTGGGCATGCATCCAGAGCTCTGTATCGGAGTGTTTGCAACCTACCGTCTTCTTTCACCACGTGCTCACTTATCTACTTCTTTCCTGGGCACAGGTGGCATTTTTAAAGTCCCCACAACTCAAAATGACACAGGATCAATCTGATGCTTTAATAGAGGATGGAGACAAACACTATTACTGTTACTACCTCCTGTTATCCCTCCCCTCAGCTGCTAAAGGAACCCTGTCTGTGCTGACTCAATTTCCCCTTTATCATCCTTTAAGGGAAGGTCAGTATTTGCCAACTAAAAAGCTAGGCATTTATTGGGGAAATAGGAAGAGACAGTGGAGAGGGAGGAGGAAAAAGGATGGGAAAACCAAAAGATAGATGCTAATCTGTCTAGAGTTGATAGAGAACGAGACAATTTTTAACTATCCATCTATCTATCAAAAAATACCAGTGATTTGAGAGAACAAATCAAGGAATCATCACAAAGACAAGTTTTGTCTTTTCCAGCCTTGATTCTCCTTTATTATTTAATAACACCCTCATTTTCCTTTGGGGGTGCTATCCTTCCCCCAAATTCAGATGGAGCTATTTCCATTCCTTGGCATTCTCCTTAGGAACTCAGCAGAGCCCTAACGATGAGTTTAGAAGGGCAAGTGACCAATGCCAGGTGACAGAGTTGGCACAATGAGGATCAGGCTCTGGATTTTCCTTGAAATGCTAGAAAAGGGAAACTTTCCCAGTGAGCTTGCTAACTGTGAAGATTTGCGCCAGAGAATACTGGTGGCCGTCACATGGAAACAGCTTTCCAGAGAACAAAGCCAGCAGAGAGGAAAACAAGCTGAGAAGCAGCAAGAAAATGACTCCTGGATCTTGTCATTTGGGGAAGAAACAGAATCTTTTGGGAACACTATTTGAATTAGGCATCTGTTATATATGACCCCCAAAGTATTTACTTAAACAGTAAAGACTCTAAGAGAAGCAGGTAAGGGGACAGAAGAGAGGCTCTCCATGATGTCCTTCAAGAATCAAAGTAAAGGTGAAAACTCCTTCTAGAGATTTTTTTTATCTCTACAAAATAGTCTTCAGGTATTCCAGGCTGTGGTCAACTCAGTGGTCTCTTCATTCTAGTTCCAGGGCCACTCACGGCATGGTGCATATCAACGCCGGGTTAGGGATAGCTATTTCTCTAATGGCCACTAGAGCTATGTAACTGAAGACCTACTCAGTGCTTTCTTTTTTGAGATGGGAGCTAATGGGGGCTTTGGATGGCCTGGAACCCAGAGACAGTAGCTGCTACCTCCAAGCATCCTCAAAAGTGATACCTTTTCACTCATCGTCTTAAAGAAATATGGCGATGGTTAAGATGATGGTGAAACATTGTTAAAGAAAGGCGCAAAATCATAAGACATGGAGAGAAGGCTGTCAAAAGGCAGCCTTTAAAAAAATATCCTGGCTGCTGCATCCTGGTGGAGTAGCGGTTAGGTTCCACCACCTGTGACAGGTGCAGATCACTTACATCCCAAGGTCCCAGGGAACATCCAAGATTAACTAAATAAAATAAGTAAAGTGCTTCTTGCCCATCTCTCTTCCTATGGGTCTAATCGCCTTTACTCCTGTCTGCCACTTAAAAAAATAAAAAATCTGGCTCCTTTCCCAACTGTTTCTCTTGGAGCCAGCCCTTGCCCCCAGATTTGCTGCTTCCAAGTCACTCTGCACCCCCATATTCAGAACAAGAAGGAGGGAGGAATTGTCCTCAGGGATACCATTCCCTGTACCATAACTTAGAGGAAGTCGCCACTAGCTGAAGATAGAGTCTTAAAACACGAAATCACTCAGCACTTGGCAAATTTGGAAAATGGAGAGAAAAGCCTCTCAACATCATCTTATTTTTTTTTTCTCCAGGGGTAAAAAGTATTACCACAGCATCACAGGACTCTGGGCACATGCTGACCTCATGATGAGTAAGAGGCAAGGTGTCCTGATAAATGTGCAGTTTTTGGCAATGTCATGGCCCCAGTGCCCACACCAACCGTCTTTAGCTTTGGTCTGAGGCCTGTGGGGACACTGCAGCACCCTGTTCTCTTGCGTCAGCATGCTTCCCCTTTGCTTTGAAGGAGGGTTAGCATGCCGAGCAAGTTTATAGTAGCTAGCTCTTGCAGTGTGGACTGCCATCTGAAGAGCTGGGTCTGCACTGTGTTTGGGGCCCATCTTTAGATGGGATCAGCCTGAGGTCCCCTGTGAGAGGTGTTGGTGTCCCCTATGGGAGGTGCTGGGGTCACCTATGGAAAGACACGAGTGCCGTGCCAACTGCTCTGGCCCGCACTGAAGGGTACCCTGGCATCTTCATGAGGATTAGTTTAGCCACACGGTCAGGAAACAATGGGTCACATAGCAGTGAACATAAGGAGTTTGGTGTTCTCTAAATTCTTTCCATCCTGGCATATGAAGAATTTGAGAAAACATTCAACCACCCTTTCAGTGGCTGTTTAGAGAAACTTTTTTTTTTTTTTTTGAGTGGTGTATCATTTTTTTTTATTGAAGGAATATTGCATCATAGCAGTCTATGGGTAATATATATATACACACACACACACACACACACACACACACACACACATATACACATATATATATATATATTTTTTTTTTTTTTTTCGCTTGAGAGAGGAAGAAAGGAAGGAAGAGGAGGAAGAAACATCATTTTGTTTTTTCACTCCAGCTCTAGTTTCAAATCGGGTCCTTGGGTTGTATGTGGTCTGCCCACCAGCATCTCAGCCCCTGAGTCTCAAGGTCACACGAAGGGAGTAGAATTCTCACTGAAGTGGCAGTTCGGCATTTAGATCAGGATAGAGACCACTGGAGACGGAATGAGAGGTGATCTGTGTGCCACGTGGCCCGTGAGGAGAGGCAGCACTTACAGCGATGTACCCGGTAGGTGGGACAAGAAAGGATGGCCCGAAGAAGCTTCCAGAGTTCCTCTGGGTGGATGGCTGTCTATACAGCCTGTTGTTTGGGGGCAGGACAGAGCACTCTCTCTTCCCATTCACGGTGTCCCCAGCAGGAGTAAGCACCCCACCAAGGGCCTCCTGCTGGAATAACATATTGAAAAGAAACCATTTGGAGTTGTTAATAGTAGAGAAAAAGCATTTTGTGGGTGGTTTGCTTAGAGCAACTGGAATGGGGAGGCGGCAATATGATCACAACCCTGCAGCAACGACAGCATGAAAAAGGACGTGCCAGTGTGACCACAGGAGCAGGACTTTTTAGTAGCATTAAGGGCAATCAGAGAGGAAAAGTGAGGACATGACAGCAATATCCTCTAGAGCTGGAGAAGATTTATGACAAGGTTCAAGTACATGGTGGCCGCAAGTACTGGCCTTTCCGGTCACTGTGGGGCAGAAAGGCCTTATTGGATGTGCAGATGACAGGAGGGTGGGAGGTCTGCTTGGAGAGGAGCACTGGGCAGTTTGCCAAAGGAGTGTCCTTTTTGCTCCAGACTCAATTTGTCATGTTAATCCCGAAGTAACCAGAAGGCTTTGGTAATGAATGCTTAAATGCTAACATATTGCTTGAGCTTTCTCTCTCTCTCTCTCTCTCTCTCTCTCTCTCTCTCTCTCTCTCTCTCTCTCTCTCTCTCTCTCTCTCTCTCTCTCTTTAAATTTTAGCATCTCAATAAACAATACTTTTGCTATACAGGTGTATTTATTAGATATTGTGTCTGAATCACCAATCTTAGAGAACTAATGAGTGGCACCAAATGCCCTTGTCCACAGACTATATAAAATTGGTTAGATTGGAGTTTTCAAATTCAATGGACATAAAGCACTAAAGGAAATGAAACGAGACTGACTCATTCTAAACAGATTGCATATACCTTGGTTATCATAATAGAAACATTATTAAAATGCTATTTTCATTATATAATTACCTTTCAAATGTATAATAAGTAAAAATGCTAGAAATTTAGCTTTATCAGGGAGCAGCCACATTTAGACTTTGCAGGTTGACACTGTAAATTACTGGCTTTACCTCTTGGGATAGTAACAAACAATACATGTCAGGCAGAACCCATCTTTCCTCTGTTGAACAGAACCGATCAGATTCTAGTAGACTGTTCTTCCACAGTCCTGTTTCATTAAATCAGAGAAATCCTTTGCTTCTTGCCAGAGGCACTGGTGAATGAAACATTGAATGAACCATGAAACACAAATCTGATAGGAAACTCTGGGAAATGTTTCTTCACTCTTTAAAACTTCTTTTTCTTCTTCTACTGAATGTCATATGAAAGCTGGTAGTATTTAGACTGGGGCATCCATTGTATGACCTTGAGAATAGCTGGTCAATGACAGAGCCGACCCCCTCTGGATGGCAGAACAGAAATATGGAAACAAGTCCTCGAGGGTGGCGTATTGCAAAATTAACCCACTCCACAGTCACTAGACCACAGGAGTTCTTCTTATGGGCAAGTATATTGTTTCTTTATTAAGTTAACTGAGATGTGATTGTCTATTACTTGCTACTTGCAGCAAAAACATTCCAGGAAACTAAAATTATTCATATTCTTTGACCTAATAATTCACTTTGGAGAAGTTATATCAAAGTAATGATCAAAAGATTAAAAAGTTTTATTCCAAGCTGAAAAATGCAGAGATATATATACATGAAAATCACATTATAAAAAAAGAAAAGCAGAATAGAAAAGGGCAGATACATGGCCTTAACAATATAAATATTCACACAGCTTCTACCAAAGAGCATAAGAAATTCAGCTTCATAGCAGCAGGTTATCTAGGTCATCACTGAATGATCATTAGATTCTGCTTCGATAAATTAGAACTAATGTTGAAATATTTATTTTAAAGTTTATGAGTAAAGAAGAACATAGCAGACCTCAAATATGAACTTCTGCACAAAATAAATGGCAGAGGAATGTCTACTGAGGGAAGTGACACGTGCTTTAGGAAATGCTTCTAGAACTAGTCATTCTGTGCCAGTGATTTGACGCTTTCTTTGATATAATTACCCATTACAATAACCAAATGTATGAGAGATCTTTTCAAATCGTGTCAAACACAGACTTCAAAGAAAAGAAAGGGTAAAGAAATGAGGCTGTAAAGAAATGAGGAAAGAAGACTAAGGGAAAACAGTGGAAAAGAATGTCAACATCTCTTACACAACGAATTTCCGAAAATATGTCATAAGCACAGCCTGGAGCTTGCTTTAATTGGCACAAACACAAGGGAAATAGAAAATCTAAGTCAGAGAGGCTGTCACACAGAGAAAACTGCATCTGACTGAACATCCCAGAAAATGTTGAGCAAGGAAAGACCAGGTGTAAAGGAAACCTATCTAATGACTGTATTATTGGAAAAGCCACTATGAACTGTAGCAAAATCATTCTTGAAAATACATTTAATTATATTTAATCTCATGCAGCCCCCCACCCCCTTCAAGCTTTCACATGGTTTTCTTTCATTCATTTTCTTAAGAGTTGACTCAAGAAACACATTATATCAAGGTTTTAATGAAATGTTAGCTTTCTTTTTATATTGGATCACAGCTTAAGATGAATTGTTTTCAGATCTGGATTTTGATTGGGGGGGAGATCAAATTTCTATTGAATTTGATGAATCTTACCAGTTGAAGGCAATTGAGTGAGGTGAAAAAGATGTCAGATTAACAGAAAGGGGTGCAGTGGGAGAAAAGAAATCTTGGATTTTCAAAAGACAATTAAGCGTATTGCACACAGGGAAAAGCAGTCTACACACATTTGATGCTGTTATAGAGAGGAAAGTTTCAGTGCTGGAATATTCTGCAGATGTGTCTTGCTTTCTAAAAAGATGCCATACAAAATATCTAACTCTGTAAAGCATACTTTCTTTAATTGGGAATGGAGCAACTTTGTAACATCTTTAAAAGACCCTTTTTCTATGGAAATAGGTATTCGGTTTGCAACACTACACTCTCCAGGAGATTTTCAGGGATATATTTGTTACCTAAAGATTCATTTAAGAGACTAGAGATACATACTTCACTACACTAATTTATTTTAGCCATTCCAATAGTAGCATTACAAATAAATAGGATTAAGTGTCTCAAAGTTAATGGAAAAGTTAGCTCCAAAATGATCAAGACTACAAAGATAAAGTCATATATACATTAAGTGAATTTTAGCATCTCAATAGGAAAATTCTCTCTCTTGATTTCTCACTTGACAGTGAGAAAGAGACATTGTGGTGATTTATGCTTTCAATTCATATCTCCCTACTTGTTTTCTGAATAAAATGATCTCAGTGCCAGCAGACACCCTGACTCACAGAGTTTTCAACTGAAAATCCTTTTTTTAAATGGAAAGGTGCAGGGAGGAATGAAAGTGAGTAGGTAGGAAGGCAGGAGGAAAGAGGCTCGGAAGAAGCACTTTATTTTATGTAGTCATTCATCTTGGTGGTTCTCCCCCATCCAGGATGAGAACCTAGGTCCTTGCAATAAGTATGTGGCCCACACTTCAGTCAGAGACAGCTGACAAAGCCACTACTCCACCAGGATGCGCCATCAACTGAAATATCTTGAGGAGGCCACCCATATCGAGGAACCAGGCCTGAAAGCAAATTTGGCATGCCCCAGTTACAAGGGGTAGCTCCCGTTTTGGGGGCTCTGACTTTCACACCTTGGGTTCTGATGGATTGTGGGCACGGCTGAGCCCCTGAGGGAAATCAAAGCCCACAGAATGCTATCAGTAAACTGGGCAGAATTGGAAGTTAGAATCAAGGACTTCCACACAATGAAATAGAATGCAGCTGTGTATATAAATAGCTTATATGTATAGAACGCTCCTCTGAATCTGTCCTTATATAAGAAAAAGAAGGAAAAAAAGATGCAGAATACTGCGTGTAGTACCACCTTTCTTTGGGTAAAAAAGGAAGGGGAATAAGAATCATATATTCACAGCTAGATGAAGTGGAGAGGAAGCGAGAGAAGGTGGAAGGGAGAAAAAGGAGAGAGAGAAAATAAGAATGGAGAGACAGCGAAGAGAGCATAGGAAAAAATGAGGGAGGGTACTAGGGAGGGAGAGAGGGAAACACCTTTGATTCCGTATTCTATATGATCAAACACCAACTCATTAGCCAGATGTTAAGACCTATACGTACATTATTGAAGGGCCAAATTTAGATATCCAGGCTAGCCCCCTTTAATGTGTCTAATCTGAGAGCAGAAGTCCCTACTCTTGTCAAAAGGAGAAGCCTGTTTCTCACACGTTCTTCCCACTTAATGGGGTATAGTAAAATATTTTGAAATAGAGACGGCCTCTACCAGTTTTTGCCACCCCCCACCCCACGAGGACTAATAGGGTCCAATTTCCAAGTAGCTTGAAAGCTTTCAGTGGGCAAGTAGCTGGTTGGCTCTTTGCTGTCAAAAACCAAGCCAACCAAGCCAAATGATTCATACCTAAAACAAATGAAAACATGGGGAAGACACTTGGCGGTGTGGTGGGGGGCAGGGTGCATGGACATATACCTGAGGCATGGGGAACCCATACATATGAGTTTATTTTAAAGCGTAAAAATAAACACAATTAAAAAAAAAATAACGGGCGTGTGGAGGATGTCCATGGGAACTCTTTGCAAATAAAGTCGATTTAGAGAAAAAGGTTAAAAGAATGAAAACAAACCAAAATATTTTCTCCACTAGTTTTTCTTGTCTTAGATGTTTGGGAGAAGTTAAGTTATAATTATGTTTATGACACGTGAGCCTGCCTGGAGACATTCCCCTCATCAGAACACCTTTATGAAAGCTGTGTGGTTGGTGGGGCCAGACAGGCAGCCCTGCTTATGTCCCTGTTCCCAACGTCCCCCCCAGCTCCTGCCACAAAAGCTGATTTCCCATCCCCCAACCCCTGCTCTTGCCCACTCAGGATAACTCCAGAGTTTAGCATGTGGCTAATCACATTTGCTTACTCCCACGTCATCCTGCACATACCGGTAACCTCTCAACAAACACTGGATGGTTGACTGAGTTCCACACATTCTGACAGCTTTACATTCAAAGAGGCTTGAAAGGCAGGCAAAGACTCCAGCTGTGCAAGCTGGAAGGGGAGCCAGAAAACCTGAGTGTGGGCTGTGGTCTGGCCTCTGACTGTGAGCCTGCACTAGAGGAGGCTGGGTTTCCTCGTTTGCAAATAAATAATGATTTAAAGATTTACTACAGGCAGTATTCTGCATACTTTATGTGTAGTGAAGTCTTTACTCCTTATAACAACCCAAGCGGTGGGATGCCATGCTCACCCCTTTACAGAGATGGAAACTGAGGCACAGATTGTGTGGCTCGCCTGCATCTGAGCTGGGATTGGACTCCAAGCTGCTTAGTTCCAGAAGCGAGGTTCTTGACCACCCTAAGTTTCTGCCTATCTAGTAAATAAAGTAGATATAGGAGAGGGCCTTTCTTATAGATCACACATCATAGAAATACATATAGATGCTCTGAATGGCTGGGATGGAATAATAGGTTAGAACTTAGTCTGAGAGCAGCAGCACCTCCGATCACCACCAACCAGTGTGAGCACCTGCAATAAGAGTCTAAGGGTGCTTCCTGGTGGCCTAGTGGACACATCCACTGTGGGGCAGCCCACATGCATCCCAAGGAACCGGGTTTGCGACCCAAGGCCAGGCAGAACCACCAAGATGGACAACTATGCAAAATAAATGAAGTATACATGCATCTGCAGGAGGCCATGAGCCTGCAGTGCTGGCAGGTGGCTCCGTGGTCAGAGGATTCATTTCGAGAAGTCTTGTGCTAGGGAGAAGGCAGGCTTTGGGAGGCAGTCACATGCAGGTCACATACAAGTGAGACTGAATCCCAGCTGGTGTCCTGGGTCTCAGTTTCTTCAGACTGTATAAGTCCTCTCACTTGTTCCTCTAAATCACCTTGAGAAAGAAGAGTCCTCCTCACAGAAGAATTTGAGAATTTAGCAAGTATTTGGAAGTCATCCTCACCCCAAGGGCAGACAAGGCTGCTATCAGGCCTTTCTGTAATTGAGAAATGTGAAGCAGCTGACTTTGTCCAAGGACCCCAAGAAGAGGTAGGCTGATAATTCCAAGTCTGGTTCTTCCCTTTATTCTAGAGGTAGGGGGGGACATCTATTGACCTAAAACTCCTTAACCAAGCAGCATCATAGTGGAAAGGGCAAGGGGCTTGGGTAAGGGGTTGGTTCCCAGAACACAGGAATCAAAAGCAGGTGTGACAGAGGCCTGAGTGTGTGTGGTATGACCTTTCCATTCTTTTAAAGTCATCCAAGGACCCCTTTTTCTCTCCTCTGTCCTTCAGAATGCAAATCACTCCAGGGACAGGTTTCTGTTTGCTCAGACCTGTCTGAGCCAGTGCAGGAGAGTTTCAGGCAGGTGAGGGATGTGTCCAACACAAGGATCACAATCATACTCTCTAATCTGCCTGACCACAAAAGTCTGTTGTAATTTTGATCAATTCAGATTTGAAGAGGACTTAAGGGGTATACCTGTCATTCCTCAAACCCAACAATATGACAGAAAACTGACACAACAAATGTAAATTCCTTCCTCTTCCTTGATCTTTACAGTAAGGACTGAGCTGTGTTCCCTGTTAGTTCCATCAGGGTGAGAGTTCATTAACTGCACACCGTTGTTAACCACTGTGCTGGGCATTGAGGAAACAAAGAAAAAGAAAGATAAGAGCCAAGAAAGAAACTCCTAGGAAGACCAGCACAGAGAAAAGTAACGTCAACATGGAAAGTACGAAGATGACACAGGCCACTGTAACCCTGGTTCTCCACGTCTGCAAAGGTAGCAGTAGGGGCCACTGGCATCTCCAGTGGAAGAAGAGACAGACAGATGACAGGTATCCCCAAGTCACACTACACCCTCACTTTCTTCGTCGGTCTACACAGGCCAAGCTCTTCGAACAGGAGACCCAGAGTGAGGAGGTGTGTGGAGAAGACAGGGAAATGAGGAGCCTGATAACATCCATCTTGGATCCTTGTGTTAAATGTCATGGGGACATAGCCAACTGGGTTGGTGGGATTAGCAATGATTGCTCTATTTCCTTGGAGAGTTCTGAAAAGCAGTTTGGGATGGCCCAGGGGTCCTGAAGAGTGTCAAAGAAATCAAAGAAGATGACAAAAATGGAAAGAAAAAGAACCTCTGCTCAAGAATACAGAATGAGCAAATGGAAAGTCATTAATGGTCCTCCGTGAGAGTCCCTGCAGGGATGATGCTCACCTAGGCCTCTGAAAGCCTGAGTCAGTAAGGGAGAAAGTCCCATGTGGCATCCTGAGGACAGTGGGGACAGTAGCTAAGATGTAGAAGCTTCTTCTCAGGGAGATTTACAAACAGCTTTGGGAGTGACTGGCCAATGGAGGTTGAATGCCACTTGAAGGCCTTTCACTTTATTAAGTTTACTGAGTGCAGGTATGTCACCTAACACACAAGAGATGATCAAAAGTTGGGTGGAGGCTGAATAAATGAGCTTGGACAGAAGAATCCACGTTTTCTCAAAACATGTGCCATACCCCTGCCGCACTCTGCAGCTGTGACCCACAGAGTCCAGGTTAGTTCTAACAGCATCTATGGCATGTCTGAGCCTGCCTTCTACCCTGCACGCTCTGGGAAGGTCCAGGCTTTTTGTATTTACTAGCTTGGGGTCTGGTCCTGAGAAGGCACGCGCCTTCCATGCCTTGTGCACCCACTCACCCGGGATTTTGGTTTTCTTAGCAGTATCTCCTATTTGTGGAAAGTTTCCTGTCACTCATTCTAATGTGTGGTGGGAAACTAACATCCTCTGCGAGACCTGCCCTACCTCACCCCAGCTGAGCACGAATGGACATCTGAAATGGCCAAGGACTCTGATCCAGGAATGGCCAAGTGCATTTCCAGGCAGGGCCCCCTCAAACTTCTTCCCAGAATCCAGGAGCCCCAGGGACGATGGCTCCTTGTCCCACTTTTGAGGTGGGACTGAAAAAGGACAGCTGGACTTGATGGCAGTCATGTCTCCATGGAGTGGAAAGAACGGCACTAATGCTCTAAAAGTGGGTGGGCAGGGATAAAAGAGGGAGAGGCTAGTGGCATCTGGAGCCCTGGTGAGTCACTATCCAGCCCAGCTGCACCCCCACCCTTCCTGTGACCAGAGTGTGAGTCAGTAAGGGTCCAACATTTCCAGACCAGTTCAAATTGGATTTTGTCACTTACAATCCCAAGACTCCTGACTAATAGATGGAGTGGATTAGTGTTGGTATAACTGCATCCCTGTGGAGCCTGGAGCAGCAACCCAGAAATGTGATTGGCAGGCTCTTCCCTCACTTTGATAGATGGAAGGTGCACCAAACCAGGAAGCACAGCTGGCTTAGAACAGGTGGTGACACTCGGGCTGTGAGTTCTGTAGACGAAACGGACGCTGGGAAATCACTGAAGCCATTTACACAGACAACCAGTTTAAGAACCTGGTCCACTGGCACGTCCCTGTGGCTCAGGCAGCTGAGACACTGGCGTGCAGATCATGTGAAGTCCCAGGACCCAGACTGGAGACTCAGGGCTGGGGTGAAAAACCTAAATCCATGCATACACCAAGATGCTTCTTCCCTCTCACCTCCTTTTTTTTTTTTTCGAGAGAGGGGAGA